>JAQBSW010009319.1:0-29471 GCA_029291075.1 Eudiplozoon nipponicum | reverse complement strand
CGAGAAATAGAGGAGCCAGTATCAGTGCTGACAGAACCAAAATCAGTCGTTATACGGCATGAAAGAGCAATAACATTTCCTGTAAAGTTAGCCCACTTCATTGTGTACTAATTTTCACTGTCGGGGGGTGTATGTAACACGCGGCTCCGTGTTACAACCCAACGAAGGTCAATTTTTACAAACGCTGTGCTCTTTAAGGTCAAATATTCTAACTCTGTCCTGAAACAATATTTCTCTTAGCTGTGATTTTAGGAACAATCTCTTTTAGTCTCAAGCAGTTTTAATCGATATTTATTGAACTGCAATTTTATTTGTAATTAATAGTGTTTTTATAAAATAGACAGAACCGCGCGCGATCCGCGAGGATCACGCGGTGGCCTGTTGAGTCATTGCGGATTTATTTCACTTAATTTAGTGTCCACATAGAAGAATGGATTAATAGTTTGACATGAACTGAAAATATTGCAAGTAGTTAGCTAAAGCTTTGTTAGTTTTTTATCATTGATGTCTTTAAACAATTTACATCTTCATTTTTAATGATAACTTTTAACGATGATTTTTACATGTCATCATATGTTTTAGTCGTTGGTATAAATACAATTCTGTTCAGACATTTGTGTAACAATAACCACTTGTGTATAAAACATTTTACTTTATAAACTTAAATCACTTTTATTTTTGCCGTCTAGAAGACGGACAATTTAGCTTAAGTGTGAATGGAATTTAAATAATATTTTTGCATAAAAACTATTTTTACTGCTGACAAACATATTCAATTTTGACTAACTGAGAATAGTGTTTAAGATATAATTTCACATTAAAAAATCTGTATTATTACCATCCAACTCCTTCAATTCAGATTAACAGTGAATTACATTTATGTGCTACATTGGTGTAATATATGCATGAAACCTTTCTTCGGCCTTCTAATATTAACCATCTGAAAAGGAACAGACTGATTGAATGCTCGGGTACTAATAATGGCCACCATTGATAAGTGGTAGGGGTACAAAATCAGGAACGAGATAGCAACAGCGAAAAGTACTTACAATATTTCTTTACATACATCCTGTATGTATCGTGTTAACAATTGTATTTCTTAAATGCTCAGTCAGAAAGAAATTTGAACAGATTAAACATTTTAAAATTATTTTAACATAGGCGAACAAAGTATGCGTGGAAATTAGTTTTTAACGCGTGGTTCCGCGTTACAACCCGAGTATCATTTTCATCGGATCCGGTTTTCCTTAAGGTAACGTATGCTAATTCAGGTTTTACACAATATTTCTACTAAATGTGATTTTAGAAACAATCTCTGTTAGTTTCCATATGTTTTAATTGAGATTTCTTGAACTGCAATTTTATTTGTAATAAATAGGGTTTTGTTTAATAATAATACACACCCGCGCTTAATACGCCGGTGACATGCAGTGGATTTATGTGATCTAATGCTCAAAGTCAGGATTTATATATTATGTGTAGTCTATCCTTTTATACATAACTCCTAACTGTTTAGCTATAAAATTCTGGATTTATATTTTATCTTTTTTAATCACTCCTACGAAAACTATCTCTTCTGCTAAGACATTCTTGATTTATTTATTGTGTTTACTGTGACTTTGCTTTATGCCTAGATATTCACTTCTTTTGACAATAGATTCTTTTTTGACGTCTAAAGTACGGCCAATTTTGACTTATAGTAAATTTTAATTTAATTTGCAACATTGTATACAATATAAGTATGATGATTCGACTTAGTCTTCTCACATCACCCGTTGGAAAGAGATCGTACGTTAATCATGAGCACGGCCCACGAAACTAATTTTCTCCGACGACCGCTACCAAGCATATGTAGGAATGGCATAGCATCTTTAAATAAACAGCTACGTCGCAAAATCTCTTACAATAAACACAAGACCTCCTAGACGTTAACTCAAATGTTAGTTATATAAAAAAATATGTTAACGTATCATTTGTTTAGGGTAAATAAATAGATTTGACAACAACATTTTAACGAACCTGTGTGTAATGTCCACATACACCTTTGCATGAGTTCGATTTGTAATCGTAATATTTATATTCACTCCACCACATTTGAACAGCCCTAAATTAACAAAAATGCAATATTAATATTATTGAATATCAAATTTAAGTTTTGACAGACTTTTGCATAGAATAAAGGAAATTGTTGTAAATTTAACCAGTATTGCATTGGGAATTTGCAGATGCTTCGCGGCGGAATAATGATTTCAAAATTTTAAAATTTATATTCGCTTGTATGATTTTAAAATATACTTCGGTAGAAATTGTAAAAAGTAGATGTGCTAAATAAGAAATTACGTATAAAATACAGCAGAACAATTTGAAATTTAATAACTTTTAATTAAAGTTAAATTAACATTTCAGAATATTTCGGAATTTTATTTATTTGCCGTGGTATACCATTTTTCCAAAATTTAGGATTTGCGCAATGTACGAAACAAACAATTTAACATTCTTTAATTTTTCACAATTTATTATTCACAATTAAAGAAAAACTGGTTATAATATATTTTTCATGATTCAACAGAAGCGGAATTTGATATACTTGAAATGTTTAAAATACAATCATAGAATTTTGCTTATTATGTATGATGCATCATATCATTGATTCACTTTTGTCGAGATAACGGGAATTTGAAAATGAAAACCAGTAATCTCGAAATAATTAGGAGAACTTCACGACAGTAAAACTTTTACAAATGTATAATTTTTTAACCGCTAAATGGGCGAAAAAAGGAAAATAGTTGACTGCTTGATATAATCAAACATACTGTTCTACTTTGTAAGTTCCCGCCCAGTTTTGCCCGACCCAGAACCATTGTTTGGTTTGCCGATCCTTTATGGTGTCATGTCCCGCAGTACAATTGCTGGCCCACATCTGCGCTGATTTCTCAAGTTCATTGTTCCATCTCTGAAATATATTGCAAAGTATACGTTAATCAGAATGCATCTGGTGTTTTTCTAAATCAATATTAAGAAATTTTAATAAAATTATGGCAAACCAAAACACTTATGCTAAACGTTTGTTATTTTATTTCGTAGATATTTCGAAATTAGTGCTTTATATTCCAGATGATAAAATTACTTTTTCTATAATTACCGAGTGTCATTTTAATATGGAAGTTAAACTCAAGCAAGATCACAATTATAATATAACGGTATATGAATAAACATACGGAATTGCCACTTCCTTGGTTATGTTAGGATGATGGTTTTTGGAAATTAGCAGCTTCATTTAGAAAAAAATTGAACAAAATCATTTATTCGTGAGAGTCAGTATTTAAACTTAATAAGAAAAATACTACATGTCGTATCATTTTATTACACCTTAGAGATTAAAGTACCATAATAATTATGTATGACTTTTTGCTCACCTAATAGCAAATTGTTTCAAAAATGATAAGAAGGATAAAAAGACAGCATAAACAAAAATTAAAATTTCGAGCTCAAACGGTTTGCGCTTACTAGCATCTAACTTTTAGAGGATTGTTATCTACTTTCACGCACTTAACATTTGTTGCGAGGAATGTAGGAAAATAGGACATTACGATCTTACATGTTAATGTGAATAACTAAAGTAGTGATACTTTATATAGCAGAGAGAATTGTCAGCTATCTGAAACATTTGCATGTGCAAAAGCAACATAAAACGCAAATAACGTTCATAATTATTTATACATTTGAGAAATAGCTTACAAGCATCGGCATCGATTTTGCTCTCGGCTGTCCTTGGACCCTGCCATATAACAGCTGAGCTCGTAATTTGTTGTGTGCATTAAGAAACATATTTCGTTCATTTACCGTCAGAGCTGCCATATCAGGAATGAGGCATCATATTACCACTAAGGAAATTGTGACAGCTTGAATTAATAACATGCTCTGTAAAGATCTGCAATATAACAAGTGACGGTGGAAACAATTACTTTAAAGAGATCATTTTTTGAACAAATTTGAAATAATTATCGAATTGCATATGGCCAAATAACTTATTTGATATAAATAAACTACTCATGTAAAATTAATTAACTTTCATTTTTGTATATATGGTGTTACCGCTGGTTTCATAAATACAGATTTGTTTTTAAAAACATTGTAAATTTATTTGGAATTATTTTGCTCATTGTGGAAAATTTTGATTTGTATTTGGTGACTCTAGTATTCAGTATTTGTTGCGATCTTTAGGTTTTTTAAACTGACAAGAAATTATTATTTTAAATGTTATTACAGGAAGGATCTCAAAAATCACTTCAAGTAATAAAGGCATATGCTTGATTTCTCCATGTTTTCACTTCCTGAAAAGAAATCTTCCGAAACCAGTGAGGTGGTAATTATGCGCACTTTGCTGTAATAGATGTGTTGAAATAAATTTTAAATTTAAAGAAAATGGATAACAGCAATGTTTGTTAGAATAACGTGCAACTGATTAAAGCAATTAGGATATTTAACATAAAAGAAGGCGCTGCGTTATTTAATTTTTCTAAATTAGACAATCATTCCTAATATATAGAATATCGAAGCCTGGTGTCGCAGTGTCTAACCAATGATAGTGATCAATGGCCCATACAGAAGTAGGTGACCGCGCCAGGATCAAATTTGCGGAAAGATATGCTAAATATAAAGATCGCGCTATTCGTAATATTATGGACCACTATAAAAGTCGCCCAACGTGCGGACAATAATAATATTCTGGTTAGGTTCTCGAGGCTAATATCTTTTTATAAACTAAAAGTACTTACTGGCTACACAGATTTTTTACCTTGAGCTTGATTGTCATGTTTGATTCGTTAAAAAGAAGGTTTTATAGATTCAAAAAAGTTATCATAGAAACTGTGCCATTTAATTTATTTAAGCTTCTTTTTGACGAATTTCAAAGACGGTATCGACCCAAGAAGGAATAACTTATTGCGTCAGGAAACGATTAGAAATCAGCTTTCGTCTGAATTTCGCGACAGATTATTTTCTAATTTCATTGGGCTTGATGTCTCTCAGGAAGACATAACCAGCGTTTTCATCGCAGAATTTCACACATGATTAAGAGGCTCCCGAGATGTATATAAAACATGAGAGTCAGAGAGGTCAAAGCAGCTCAGAGGATTGGATTAGTTTTATGGTCATCAGAATCCTAAAGTGCATGCAGTAACAGCTGTCTCACGTACAGATCGGCAAACCCGACTAATTTAAGAAAGTATCTTGACCTTAGAAAATGACCTATGTGTCCTCGATATGTGTTTGGTGAAGCAAGTTACATAATTTAGGCAGAGCTATGGCACATTTTTAAGAGATAATGTCCAAAGTACATGCACCGGGTATACACATCGTTTGAGAGTGATCAAACTCCACGCGAAGGGTGCATTTTGAACCGTAAATATGCCGAGTTTGGAATGTGTTAGGGCGATGGATTTACAAGAAGTACTTGTCTTATTGCCAACCATAATTTTTCGATAAAATAAATGAAAACATATTAGTAGGAGACGTAGGGAATGCAGCAAAGTCTAGGCCTCGTTGAATGCATAATCAAGGCGGTCTTACATCATCCAAATTAAGGGCAATTATTTTGAAAATAGATAGTTACTATAGTGCTGAATGTAAATATGCTATATTTTAGATTGAAAGACATCTTAAGATGGTGTTGATAATTTAGTCAAAGTGGATGAACTTCGTCAACATTTTTAAATCTAATGTAGCGCAAATTTGTAGGCCCACATGTGATTATCCACTATAGTCTGCTAAAGAAATACCCATTATGATTTAGAGTGCTAAAGATTTTTTCAGTGGCATCTGGGGCAGAAACCTTTATTCAATTGGAATATTCTGGTTGTTGACATTACGAGCATTTGAACGCTTTATAATCGAAACAGAAATATAATTGGATTCCTAGTAAATCAAGAGAAGAGCAATTTTAGCTTCAAGACATTGACATTTGCTGGTGAAACCATTACTAAGGTAGAAATTAAACTTCCGACGATAAGGTAATAGTAAATGTGGACTGGACTAAACCGTTTTAGCTTCTCTCACATGCTTCAGATGTGCTCATAGGGTCAGTGCTACATCAAAGAGGTAATGGTTTCGTTAAGCAAAAAGGATTCTAATGCAGGAAACTACGAAGACGTGAAAATCGTTATGACACATCTGGGAAGGAGTTATTAGCAATTTAACCTGCAGTGCTTAAACAGTTGCATAAATTGGTCACCCATCCACTAAGACAAATATCAGGATGGTCACTAATGGGTATGTTAGTCCAAAAATATCGAAATACATAGAGTTTTGTATAAGGGCATGTGCTCGGCGTCAAACTCGTAAAGTTTGATGAAACGCCGAAACCGAAGTGAAAGCTATTGGCATTACAACGGTTAGTTTCATGTATTTATACATAGATATAGTAAAAATTCCAGAAACTGTTGTTAAATATTTCAGTCGTCATTATGTAGTAGCAATCTTGAAGGTCATGAGATCTTAATCAGACTTACATATTTCAATGCAGAGTTGGGTGTCACGATATTGTGTAACGTTAATTATAACTAGTGGCCGTGGTTATCAGTCAATGTTTGACCTATATTTCATTTCTTTGAATGTCATGTAGCATTCATGTGTATATAATCCCAATGGTAATAGGATATTTGATGGGCTGCAAAAGGAGCCAATTAATGCGTTAGAGTGCTACGGAGGATAAAGTTGGTTGCATGATTATTCTTGAGATTTGCTTGCGAAGATAAAAAGATACAGAAACGTCCAAAGCAGAATGTATTTATAAACGTCATTGAGATTACTTGTAGACCTACCATTAGACGCTCAAAATTTCCACGATTAGACCTGTAGTTCATTAGATTAGTTTATAGATGCTTTAACAGATAAACTGAGTCACTCAACTGAAAACCAAGACAAGTAGTCCAAGGTCTAAATGCTGTGTATTTTATGATTTAATGCAGGAATCAAATGTATACAGAACTAAACAAAACAGAATTTAATTTTTCTTAATAAGATTATCATTCGGCACATATGAAGTATCCAGAATTGGCGTCTCAGGGGCCTCCTTTTAGGAAAAATGAAAGTAAGTTTTTTTCTGTCGATGAAGATGAATTCCCTTTAATAAGAGACTCGCAAGTGTATGAGGTAAATATATGTCATGTAGTAATAATTAATTTTTAAATTCAACTAAAAGAGTTACAATAAAGATTTGCACGGATAAGCACCCACATTTGGTTCCATAAATGAAATTTAAGAGATTTTTGCTAAATGTCCATTGGTATAAAATGGAATTATTTTTTTCATTAAACTTTGCTCTGTACTGTCTAAAAATTAGTTATTCGAAAGAAATTATATGGTCATAGTTTGACCTCTAAGTGGAAATTTTTTTGTATATGCTGGTAAGTCAACTTCAAAAGATTCGCCACTAGACAAACGTATAAACATATATAAATTGGTGAAAATCATTTCTTCAAAACTACCAATTTCTGAGAAAGTAAATTTGATACTGGCTCGATATATCGAGTAATGATGAATATGGTGGAACATTACTGCAGTAATATTATCAACATTGATTTTTTAACTTGTATTCAGTATATGCTTCGACGAGTCGTATTATCGCTGCTGATTATGGCAACAAGAAAGTCTTGTCCACAATAGTAATGAAAACGTCGCATATTATATAGACAACCATTAGAACTGATTAAATTAACAACAATTGTTGTTTGATTTAAGGCAAATGGAAACCATAGGACAAAGTCAATTTTAATATTGATTTTTCGGTGTCATTTGGTTATGTATGAAACATTAATTCATCTATATAAGTGTAATTTAATTCGGATATATATATATATGTTGCGGATTTCAGCTTCAATTTTAAGAGCAACGTCGTTTTTTATGAGCTAATGTTGTCAATCAAATAGAAAAAGAATTGACACACAAAATTTGATTTAAAATGTAAGGTACATAAAGCCAATATAAAATTGCATTGCATTTGCTACAATTTTCCACAGATCATCAGGGTCAATGAAAAAAATTTTAAATGCGAAATAAAATGCGAAAATTTATTTTATTTCTTAGTATATTTTAAACTGCAAATTAATAGAAATACCAATTTAATAGTATGGAAATTCACGAAAAAAATAATTTACAAAAAGATTGTGAAATCATGATTCTCTTGCTGATTACAAAAGTGAAAAAAAATTATTTCCTCCTTTTACAGAAGGCATACGAGAGATTTCCAGAATTCGTTCGAATGTGAGATTTTGAGCCAGCAAAATATTGTTTTATATTTTGAGTGTTACTCATATTGTTATGGCTAAAGTTTTATCATCAGACCTGCCTGTAACTAAATATATATTCTTATAATTAGGAAAGCACAAATAACGAAGTGGATAAAGGCCATCTATTTCGTGAATACTAATCATCCCTTATACAATCATACATATTTATACATTTTGGGTTTTCAATTGATTATGCTAATGGTAACAAATCTGACTCGTTTTTACTGCTGTTTCTTGTTTTGACTAGTTGGTGAGTGTGTATGCGTGTTTGCATATAAAGGTCATTCTCGCAGTATTGCAAAGTGATGTCTGAGATCTGGTCATTATTGTTTTGATAGCTTGATAATTAACCATTTGTGCGCATTGTTCACTGTTACATATACAAGTGCTATTTTTCCCAGTATAGTTGATCGTTTCACCTCGTTGCACAAAGTTTTCACGTGGTAACAACGCCAGTGTTGATTGCAGTGTTAAATGCGTACATTGTTTGGAGACTTCTGTCATCGTATGCGCCTCTGTTATTTCCACTTCAGTTTGTTGCCAATCCGATTGCACGTTGGTTGATTCTAGTCGAGGGTCTGTTTGTTCTTGGCTGGATACTAGTAGATTGTTGTTGAATTTTGTTATTCTTGGCCAGTCGATAAGAATATCATGTTGATGAAACTTTTGAATATTAAGGTCAGGTGCTTGTTGTTTTATGTAAAGGGCTTCGTAGATGAATAATAATTTTTCTGATTTTGCTTTATGTAGAATTGTGAAATTGGTCGAATTGACAGGGTGCCCCGTTGCCAGTATATGATCGGAAATAGCTGATTTTCCTGACGGTGGCAAGACTTTGTTAATCAATTTCTGTGGCAAATTTAACAACAATCTACTAGTATCCAGCCAAGAACAAACAGGCCCTCGACTAGAATCAACAAACGTACAATCGGATTGGCAACAAACTGAAGTGGAAATAACAGAGGCGCATACGATGACAGAAGTCTCCAAACAATGTGAGCGTTTAACACTGCAATCAACACTGGCGTTGTTACCACGTGAAAACTTTGCGCAACGAGGTGAAACGATCAACTATACTGGGAAAAATAGCACTTGTATATGTAACAGTGAACAATGCGCACAAATGGTTAATTCTCAAGCTATCAAAACAATAATGGCAAGATCTCAGACATCACTTCGCAATACTGCGAGAATGACCTTTACATGCAAACACGCATACACACAAACACAAACGTATACACACTCACCAACTAGTCAAAACAAGAAACAGCAGTAAAAACGAGTCAGATTTGTTACCACTAGCATAATCAATTGAAAACCCAAAATGTATAAATATGTATGATTGTATAAGAGATGATTAGTATTCATGAAATAAATGGCCTTTATCCACTTCGTTATTTGTGTTTTCCTAATTATAAGAATACTGTGTTAAATTAAAAAGGAATGGACATTATATATATATATATATATATATATATATATATATATATATATATATATATATATATATATATATATATCTAAGAATAAATAACAGAAAAACTGGAATAAGCAATATAGGCATCAATAGTCTTTCTTGGAAAAGGTTAAACACATTGCTTCAAAAAAATTATTACCATTTAAAAAATTATATGTAAGAAGAACCCAATTCGACGTGTTGAGGCCACTAACCTATTCGTGTCTGTAAGCCCCATAGATGCCAGATCGTTGGAAGTCCTAAAATTCACAGTAGAGTCTGATAGGCTTATATGGTTATTATCGTTGCTTAAGTTCAAGTCCGCTATGTCCTGCACTAACCTACTTGTGTCCTCAAATTTAATGTCGGTATCCATGAGTATAAGAGATAACAATTAAATCGATACTTACAGTTAGGCAATCGGAAAGTGAAAGTCGGAAGCTGTTTCGCACAGTAATTTATCTAGAGAGATGGAATACTTGAACCAAAGATACAAACAGTTATACCTGTTCCTAGGCTCCTGTTCCTTTCTGTTTTATATTAGAACAAAAAGGCAATTGATGGAGCAATATATTTGTTAATGAAATAATCGTTTAACCAAGAAATTGTGAAAATGCAGCAGACCAAAATTTACAATACCAGACAAGGAGCGAGATACTCAAAAACTGAAAATAGCGCACAATTTTAATATCAAGTATTTAAACAAAGAATGTTCTGGAAAATAAAAAGAAAAAATTCTTTTTAAATAAAGTTTGTTACAATCAGCTATGGTGAACAAGGCAACGGAGCCACCAATTCTATTTGGTGTTCTACTCCTGTCTTCAGACCTATCCTTTTGGCACTGAAAGGCTGAAACACTGCTAGGTGCTTCTCGATTATATCGGCAAAGTCATGTGCGACTGATGGACAAGGTAAGAGGACTGTTCTAACTGCCGATGTGTTAGACTCAGTAGGTGTTGCTATCCCTACGCCTTCTGCGATAGTCCTAGCCTTGGGGTCTAATGTCAGCTTGAAATGTGTCAAGAAATCCATGCCAATGATATGGTCCTTGACATCGGCTACTAGAAAATTCCATCGGAAGGAAGATTTCTGGCCTAATGTTACCGACATTTCTTTCATCCCTTTTACTCCAATCGGACTACCGTTAGCGGCCCATAGTTGATAATCAAATGTGGGGCAATCTGCTTCCACCACGTCTGACCTAACTATGCTTACCTCAGCACCCGTATCAATGAGAAATTCTAATCCAGATAATTCATCCTTAATAATGAACTTGTTGCTGGACAATCCGGCAATGTTTTCCAGATCTCCGCTTAGTGAGAATCGGACTCTCTTGCCTTCTATCTCGGTGCTATTTGTTCTAGTCGCATCTTTAGCTTTGAGTATGCCTTTTAAAGGCATATCTGGGAGCCTTTGCAATGGAATCCCCCCTACGGCTCCTACTAGCGGGGGTTTTGTCCTTTTCCCGGTGATAGATTTCTCTCAACCGGTTTTGTGCTTCCTTTCCATCTGGGTCCACCTAATCGCGGGTAAATACAATTCTCACCTTGGCACTTCGCACTGCGTCCGTATTCGCAATGTGCCTTACACCATCCGCGTGGCCCTTCGAAGCGTTGAGGCGAGTGACTCCCTCGACGTCTATTATACTTATCCTGACTCTGAAGTTGTGCAATATCACTACGCAAGCTAGCAACTTTTCTACATATGAAACGCAAAGTTTCTTGTATAGTCAGGTGGTTTTCGGTATCTGCCCTGACTGGCTGCATCTTTACAGAATCTGCTATTACAGCATGTACTTGTGGTTCCTGCTGATTATACACACCGTCTAGCCCTCTGAGTTTTGTTGGTCAATCAATGTTCATAGTTTCAAATACTTCCAATGTTGTTCTGAGTCTAATTGGTAGCTCAGCAGTAAAAATGGAGTTGACTACATCTCTAGATATATTCAACCTGGAAGCTTTTGTGCAAAGGCGTTCATAAAATTCGGACGGTAGTTGACGCCCCATTTTTTCTAAGCGTAATAGTTCGCACATTTGCGCTGATCTTCCAGGCTGATATCTCTGTTGAATTTCAGCCATTAATAACTCAAATGCATTGTACGGCTTTTCTTCTACAGTTCTGTCTCTGAAATTTTCCAAGGCATTTCGTAAATTTTCAGGCAATGCCATCCATGCTGCAACAAATTTCTCCATAGGGTTCACGATATTATAAGCACTGAATATCATTTGGGCATCTCCTACCCAACTTGAATGTTTTTCTGATTTATACTGTGGTAGACTTAAAATTCTTGGACTGGCGCGGTCGCCAAATTTTGTTGAGGCCCCTAACCTATTCGTGTCTGTAAGCCCCATAGATGCCAGATCGCTGGAAGTCCTAAAATTCACAGTAGAGTCTGATAGGCTTATATGGTTATTATCGTTGCTTAAGTTCAAGTCCGCTATGTCCTGCACTAACCTACTTGTGTCCTCAAATTTAATATCGGTATCCATGAATATAAGAGATAACAATTAAATCGATACTTACAGTTAGGCAATCGGAAAGTGAAAGTCGGAAGCTGTTTCGCACCGTAATATATCTAGAGAGATGGAATACTTGAACCAAATATACAAACAGTTATACCTGTTCCTAGGCTCCTGTTCCTTTCTGTTTTATATTAGAACAAAAAGGCAATTGATGGAGCAATATATTTGTTAATGAAATAATCGTTTAACCAAGAAATTGTGAAAATGCAGCAGACCAAAATTTACAATACCAGACAAGGAGCGAGATACTCAAAAACTGAAAATAGCGCACAATTTTAAAATCAAGTATTTAAACAAAGAATGTTCTGGAAAATAAAAAGAAAAAATTCTTTTTAAATAAAGTTCGTTACAATCAGCTATGGTGGTTTAAATTTATCAGTCAATGTTATTTTACATAAGGCGGAGGATTTAACATCCTCTACAGATGAAAATTATTACTGCATGTATATATATATATATATATATATATATATATATATATATATATATATATATATATATATATATATATATATATATATATGCAGTAATTGTTTTCGTGGAATAGGTTTTTAAATGTAATAATTTTTTGAAGCAATGTTTTTAACTATTCCCAGTAACACTATTGATGCATATATTTCTTATTCCATTTTTTGTCTTATTTATTCTATATATATATATATATATATATATATATATATATATATATATATATATATATATATATATATATATATATATATATAATTATGGGTGGTAACAAACATGACTCGGTTTTATAACTATATTTATTTTGGCTCATGGGTAATTGTGTATGCGTTTGTTTTTGATTACTATTTTATTAATGATTGGAGAGATAACCATCTGTGCGCACTGGTGGCTGTTACAATCTTTCATTTATATTCATTCTTGGTATACGTTTGGTTATGAGTGTGACATCTAATCTGACTCGGTTCTAATTCTCTTTCTTGTATTGGCTGATTGGTAAGTGTATATTAGTTTGTGTCTGTGTGTGAGTTGTTGCATTTAAAGGCCTTTTTCGCTGTATTGCAAAGTGATATCTGAGATCTGGTCATAATTGTATTGATGGCTTAACCATCTCATCGCATTTTTGGCTGTTACGTGTACGAATGCTATTTGTCCGAGTGTAGTCGTTGCTTTCTTCACGTGGGAACAGCGCAAGTGCAAATTGCGGTGTTAACGATTATATTATATGCAAATTTCTGCCACCATATGTGCATCTGCTTTTCCTCTTCAATATATTGTCAATTGGATTGAATATTTGTTGAGTCCGGTCGAGGGCACGCGCGGTCTTGCCTGAAAACCTGTAAATTTTTGAGGAATTTTGTTATTCGTGTTCAGTCAATTAGAATATTATGTTATGAAACTTTTAACTATTTAGGCCAGGTGTTTGTTGTTTTGTATATAGGGCTTCGTATAAATATGATATTTTCTCTGATTTTGCTTTAAATATTATTGAGAAATTGGTCAATTTGACTGAGTGCCCCGTTTCCAAATACCTGATTTTTCTCACGGTGCTAACCATTTGTTAATCAATTGCTATTGTAAAATTTGCTGGATTCTGTCTATCAATTGCCTCGTCGTATGTCCAGTATATGGGGTACAGCATGTATATTATAAATTGTAGACTTGGAATGATCTTTATTATCCAAACTCATTATACTGTGTGTGCTGAATGTGATATTAACGTTAACACTGGGAAAATTCTCCTTAGTTATTCTATTCAGCTGCCGTGCAAATATTAATGTTGATAGGTCGCCTGTTATTAGTAATTTTAGGAAGACCTGCGTAACGTATCCTCTCTAATTCGAATCTGCCGCGGTCTGATGTTGACATCAATGAGAGGTTCTCGGTAATTTTTCATTAGCAAAATTTTCCTCTGGTAGTCCAGTTCTTCCTCGACCTTGTGTTTAGGGCAGATCTTCCTGATGTTGTTTGCAAGGTTGTTGACAAAGTTTCTTTGGCACATTGCTTTTGTAATAAATCTACTGCCTGTTGGAAGTAGATTATCTATGTAAGGCTATATTCAAATCCCCATTTACTTCTATGGCGAGTTTGTTGTCGAGTAAGGGAAAACTATTGTCTTTCTGTACCTCGAGAGTGAAATTGATGCCTTGATCGCCTCCATTTGCTTGTTTGAGGATTTCAGATGGCTTTGCTGCTTCTGGGATTAACAACAATATATTGTCTACATACACATTGGACATTCATAAATTTTACGCTCGTTTTTTCAAGATGATACCTGCATACATTTGTCAGGAGGGGTACAATGCAGCTTTCCATAGCTGCAACATTGATCTGACTATAATATATCCCTATAAATGCAAATTTCACGTTTTTTGTAAATGCTAATATGAGGTCTTTTATGTCGTTATTGTCTTTTGGGGAAATCATAAAATTCAGTTTCAATAAGGTCACACAAGGTCGCCCTTGTCTTATACAGTGGCATGTTTGTAAATAAGAATTAGACGTCAAGCGAGGCCATTTTATTCTGGAGAATGTTCTTCCCCTTCAGCTCATCTACTAGCTCGAAGTTGTCCTCAATAGTATTTATGTTTATGATGGTTCGTATTGGTTGAAGTATTTTGCATGGAAACGTAGTTGGTTTATGTTGCTTGGCGTTGATTATTTACATAAAGGACTGCATCGATGGAGATCCTGAGGCTGTCACGGCATTATGAGACTTTGGTTTTCCGTACAATCTTGTGGTGTTGGTTCGGACGAATTTTTCCTATGGGATGTCCTCTATGAGTTTTGATCACATATCGGAATCAGCCATCGATGATGGGACATATTTTTCCATCTTTTTTAGAATACAATTTATTCTTAATTCGATATTTGTTGAATCATCTTTCTGCTTGATGTCTTGTTTGACTTTAGATTGGTGTTTTGTAATAAAGTTCGTGGACTTTCTATAAGAGTCGGCTTCATGTATAACAACTCATGATCCTTTGTCGGGTGTGGAAAGTCGTATGGATTTGCCTGGTTGTAGTTTTCGGAGTTCGTCTGTGCGCTTTTTGTGATGATTTGGTTGCCTTTGAATTCCTTCTTGTATTTTTCGAGTGCGCTAAATATCTCAGCTTTCAGTTTTTGTGGCGGTGTCTTTCGTTAAGTCATCGTAGAAATTTTCCTTTCCAATCTGAATGTCAACAATGTCGCTTTTACTTTGTTTTCTCTTGATTATGCAGAATTTTGCTCCAAAGGATAGTAATTCTTTCTAGGGTTTTGACAAGATCAATTTTCAATAATTGTGAATAAATATGTCAGGGTTTGTAGGAAAATCGATTGTGTAGGAAATTTGTCCAGGTCCCTTGCAAACACGATTTGAAGAACTTAATTCTTTCTAGAAGTTTGGCACACGTACAATAGTTTGCAATATTACTTTTTAGTTTCTTACGAGTAAACGGCTGACCCCGCTATTTAATTATATTAATTATGTCCATTGCCTTCGAATATTGCAAAAAAATATTTCTAATTTGGAAGAAATAAATATTAGTATCAAAGTGTATTATTGCCATTTATATCGAGATTACGAAACCTTGCTTTACAATCTTTCATTTTTATACATTCTTGGTATACGTTTGATTAAGTGTGTAACAAATAATCTGAATCGGTTCCAATTATATTTCTTGTTTTGGCTGATTGGTAAGTGAGTATGCGTTTGTGTTTCTGTGTGTTTGCATTTTAAGGCTTTTTTCGCTGTATTGCAAACTGGTATCTGAGATCTTAGAATAGAATAGAATAGAATATCTTTATTTGGATTCAAACCACGCATGTTCCATCAAATAATAAAATTAGAAAATGTACAATATAAAAAGATATCACATCACATATATATGTGCAATTAGTTGTACTTTACAATTTATCAGCATCAGAAAGTTCAGCTGTAAAGAGTGATAGATTCTTCATCAAAATTAGAAAAATTTAAGATATAATTCGAGTATAACAGTTTGTAAGAAAAAAGGTAACCATGACTAATAATTGATTGTATGCATTGTTGATTAACAAGATGATATAATGCATAACATTTCAGTTTTAATAATACACAATTTGAAGATAGATTCTCGAGAAATTATGTTGCTGAAACACAATTAATCCTGTCTTTTATTTAACCATGAGAAAGTATTATCATAATAAAAATTAAAAATATCAGCAGGATTGAACACTTTTTCTAGTTCGGTAGATAAAAATTTAAAAGACATTTTAGTTGGAGGCGTTTCTCTAAGCCCCTTTAGCAATTGATTGTAAATTTTGTAAATTTTTAAAAAAGAGAGTAGCTTGCTCGCAACATTCCCTTGTCATAATTGTATTGAAGGCTTAACCATCTCATCGCATTTTTGGCTGCTACCTTTACGATTGGGATATTTCCGAACGTAGTCTTTAGTTTCACCATTTTGCGAAATTTTGTGTTTTCAACGTGGTAACAGCGCAAGTGCAAATTGCAAAGTTGAACGCTCAAATTGTTTGGAAATTTGTGACACCGTATGTGCATGTGTTCTTTCCTCATCAGTTTGTTGCCAATCCGATTGAATTTTTGTTGAGTCTGCTCGAGGGCGTGTTCGGTCTTTCACTGCGCAATCCATTCATTACAACAGCAGTGTGCCAAAATCCTGAAAAAGAAACTTAATCAGCAACCTAAGAAACAAAATCAGGAAGATCTGCTCTGAAAACATGATCGTGGATGAACTGGGATACCTGAGGAAAATTTTCCGTATGAACAACTACCCAGAGCGATTCAAAGATGTCAAAATAAGACCACGACAGATTCGTACTGGGAAGGATATCGTCAATCATGTTTTCCTAAACTTACAATTTAGAGGTGACCTACCAACTTTGATAATTGAACGGCGGGTGAATAGAATAATTAAGGAGAATTTTCCCAGTGTTAATGTTAATATCACATTTAGTACACAGAGAATCATGAGGTTGGATGCCAAAGATCAATTGCCAATTCTCTCTAAATCATTCATAGTCTACAAATACTTATATATGTGCGGTAGCACATATATCGGATGTAAGAAGAAGCAATTGATAAGAAGAATCCAGCAACATATCCCGCATAAATTGATTAACATAAACTAGGCACCGTCATGAAAATCAGATATTTCCGATCATATTTTGGAAACGGGCACCCAGTAAATTTGACTAAGTTCGCAATTCTACATAAAGCAAAATCAGAAAAATTATGATACATGTTGCCCTCCATATAAAAAATCACCTAGCTTAAATAGTCAAAAGTTTCATCAACCCGATATTCTAATCGACTGGCCTCGAAAAACAAAGTTCAACAACAGTTTATTGGAATCCATGAAAGACCGAAAACGGCCTTGATGAGACTCAACAAACATTCAATCAGGTTGGCAAAAACCTGAAGAGGAAAAACAAATGCACATAGGATGACAGAAATTTCCAAATTATATAAGCGTTCAACATTGTAATCCGCACTTGTGCTGCTACCCCGTGAAGAAAAAGATTTGCGCAAAATTGTAAAACAAAAGACTACACTCGGAAAAATGACACTCATACGCGTAACAACCAACAATGCGATCAGATTGTTAACTCTCAAGCCATCAATACAAAAATGACCAGATTTCAGACAAAACTTTGCAATAGAGGCACATGCACAGACACATATAAATACACACCTAACAATCAGTCAAAACAATAAACAGAAGTAATACCGAGGTGGAATTTTTTCCCCAGCCCCACATAATCAAATGAAAACGCAGAATGTATACAAATGAAAGATGAAATAGCGAGTTTAGTAATTTCGAAATATATGGTCATTATCCGCTTTGTAATTAATGTGTTTTTTTACTCCTAATTAGAAATATTGTATGTTATATAATCTGTATAATGTAATATTTTCATATTTATATATATATATATATATATATATATATATATATATATATATATATATATATATATATATATATATATATATATATATATAAATGATAGCGAGGATGGTTATCAAAATGGTAAAAGCAGGTTAGCAGACATTGATAAATAGAGGTCCCAATTTTACCTGATGTCAGCAGTTGCAAGAATACTGTCAGTCAAAAGTAACATTAGCATTATAAATGATTTATAAGTCATTTAGGAAAAAACGTTTGTTTGCTATTAAGGACCAACTGCAAATCAATTTTTATTTGTTTAAAGTACAAAAGCGGCTGATATCAATGACATTCTAGTTGATTTATATGTCTACGGATAATTATCTTCGTATTAAACAGTATACTTTTAAGCTTAAAATAAAGATATAAAATGCTAAGAGCTCTTAATGTTGTCTTTATTTAAGTTATTAGGTCTTCTATAAAGTGTATGCTAGGCTGGAGACACAAACGTGTACATCTAAAATAAAGCAAACTTCGTTATTAATACCTAATGCATTGTTTCCAGTCCGCTTTACCAAGATGTAACATAACAGAATAAATCCATCGAATAGTGCTGTACAGAGATTCTGGATGCTGTTTATTCCATACACTGGCTCCATTGTGTTAAGTAGATCGTGCAAATTAACTTCCTTTGTATGCTTTAAAAGTCTAAGCCTCTATAATGTACATGACTCAAAATTCTTCGTTGTCGTTAAATTTTCATGATACTGCATAATCCCATATAATTTGTCGCCAAATGCTATGATACCAACTTATTGTGACAATATAATATGTTTGCTTCTTTCAATGTATTTGCTTCAGATGGCACTAAGAGACTAATCCATCGCGAATTCGGAAATTATATGGGATCAACTTTACGCATTCAGTAATAGCAAATACATACACCGGATTTGCAAAACTTAGAAAAAGTTCAGTTCAGTTATATATGCTTTTCTTCGTCAGTATACTAAAGGTATTTCATAAGATAGCAGCAACAATATGTCGTTTTGCATTTTTTGATAACTCTTTAAATATTACTTTGTAGGAGGTTTTGTAGCTAATGTAAGAGGTTCTGCGAGCTTTTTATCCTCCTACATAATATCTGTTAGCTCCTATTACGATCAGCGTTAATGATTAATACATGGCCCTATCCCGAAGAGTAATTTGAGAAGGCCAGATCATCAAGTCATTGTTATATTAAGAAAAATGTTATTAAGCAACCAAATCATCGCGTAAATGTAGTCACTCTAAGCACCACAAATAATTAGTCAACTGTTTCCTAGGTTTAGTGTGTTAATTCACATAAATCCACTGTTTTGTAGGGTTTGGCATAAATGATGGAGAAATAACTAAAATATAGATAAGGAGAGTCTTTCTTGAACTATTAGTAGTTGTGTAAAAATGCTTAAGGCATACAAAACAACTAAATCCTGGTTTTAAGCGTTAGGTCACATAAATCCACTGCATGTTACCAGCATATTGCTGGCGGATGTCTAATATTATTAAACAAAACCCTATTAATTACAATTAAATTTGCAGTTCAAGAAACATTAATGAAAACTGCTTGAAACTGGCAGAGAAGGTTGCCAGTATCACAGTTAGGAGAAATATTGTTTAAAACCAGAATTAGATTACTTGACCTTAAAGAGAACTATATTTGTCAAAATTGAAATTCGTTGGGTTGTCACGCGGAGCCGCGTGTTACATACACCACTCCTGACAACAAAAGGTATTACACAATGAAAGGGCTAAACTTGCGATAGGTGTTATGGCTCTGCCATAACAAGTAAACACTGATGTCGGTTCTGTTGACACTGAATCTATATCTCGCGGCGGGTGTCGGAGTCTTGAACTGCAAATTTAATTATAATTAATAGGGTTTGTTTAATAATAATAAACAACCGCGCGCAATACGCTGGTAACATGCAATGGTATTATGTGACTTAACGCTTAAACCCAGAATTGACTTGTACTGTATGCATTAATACTTTTTACACAACTACTAGTAGTTCAATAAAGACTCTCCTTATCTATATTTTAGTTATTTCTCCATCATTTATGCAAAACCCTACAGTTCAGTGGATTTATGTGATTTAACACATTAAACCTAGCAAACAGTTGAATAATTATTTGTGGTGCTTGTTGTGACTACTTTTACAGGATTTTGTGGTTGATTAATAACATTTTTATTAATATAAAACTGACTTGATTCTCTGGCCTTCTTAAATTACTCTTCGGGATAGGGCCATGTATTAATCATGAACGCTGATCGTAATAACAGCTACCAGATATTATGCCGGAGGATAATAAGCTCGCAGAACCTCTTACATTAGCTACAAAACCTCCTACAATGTAATATTTAAAGAGTTGTCAAAAAATGCGAAATGAACATATTGTTGCTGCATACTTATAAAATACCTATAGTATACTGAACAAGAAAAGCGTATATAACTGAATTGAACTTTTTCCAAGGTTGGCAAATCCGGTGTATGTATTTGCTATAAACTGCCTGCGTAAAGTTGATCCCATATGATTCCGGAATTCGCGAAAGACTAGTCTGTTAGTGACATCTGAATCAAATACCATGAAAAAGCACACAAATTATATTGGCACAATAAGCTAGTAGCATTGCAGTTGGCGACAAATTATGTGGGATTATGCAGTATCATGAAAATTTAACGACGACGAAGAATTTTGAGTCATGTACATTATAGAGGCTTAGAATTTTAAGGCATACAAAGGAAGGTAAGTTGCACGATCTACTTGACACAATGGAGCCAGTGTATGAAATAAACGGCAGCCAAAATCTTTGGACAGCACCATTCGATGGATTTATTATGTGATGTCACATCTTGGTAAAGCTGATTGAAAACAATGCATTGTGCATTAATAGCACAATTTGCTTGGTTGTAGATGTACACGTTTGTGTTTCCAGCCTAGCATACACTTAATAAAAGACCTAATAACTTAGATAAAGACAACATGCAGAGCACTTCTCATTTTAAATCTTTATTTTAAGCTTAAAAATATACTGTGTACAACGAAGATTATTATCCGTAGACAGATAAATCAACTAGAATGTCATAAATATCAGCCGCTTTTGTACTTTAAACAAATAAAAATTGATTTGCAATTGCTCCCTAATAGCAAAAATACGTTTTTCCTAAAGGACTTACAAATCAGTTATAATGCTAATGTTACTTGTGACTGACGGTATTCTTGCAACTGCTGACATCAGGTAAAAATCCGGACTGCTATTTATTAATGTCTGGAAACATGCTTTCTCATTTTAATAACCATCCTCGCTATCATTTAATACTCAACAAATTGTTTTTATTAATCATAATAACTCAATATAAAGCAGTGCATATTTTTGTTTAATACATTGCATTTTCAAAATCATATTGCTAAATAATAGTATCATTCACTTATTAACTTTTTCGTTAGAGTTCAAATTTTTAAATGAATTTAATATTAAAACTGCACTGATTAATGTCTTTATTTAAAATAGGAGTGTACCAATTCGCTTATAAAATTGTGTTCGAACTTTCTTGATATTTTCTACTCAATAGGGTGTATCCGTTTTAAGTTTTGTGAAAAAATTAGAAGCTCTTATAATCTTTTTCTCGATTTTCTGGACAAAAACGGCCTATAAATTAAAACAACAATACTTTTAATCATTGAAAGTTAAACTAAAGTCGTACATTGAAATTCCAAAAGAATTTTTTAATTATAATTTTAATTTTCTTCTAATTGATCCAATTAAGTACACTTCTTTAGAGAAACATTGTTGCTATTTAATGCTTTTGTCTGTTTTGAGCCAAAATTTCTTCGTATTCCTTTTAAATATATATTTATTTAATAAAAAGAAATAACAACAAGTAGTTTGTTTTTAATAATAATTTTATATGGTTCATTACACTTGTCTATTATATATTTCTTTATAATATTTTCTGTGGGACAAAATATCTGCTGAATCTTTTTGGCAAAGTCTATAAAAGCTATCTTAACATTTATAAAATTTACAAAGTTAGCACTTTCGAATTTTAAACCTTAATTCTCACCACGTAATTCATTTTCCAACAAAATTATATTACAATATTTGTGGATTATTATTATTATGATTTAACATTAATTAACAATCTGCAGTTTAACCTAATTATAAGGCAAAGCGAATGCTTGATGCCTGTTATTTGTGTGGAATATAAATTAAAATTTTGCCGTTTTAGTATTATTTTGAGTTTTATCCGTTCATATAATTAGGTCGAATTATTTATACCTTTTGCTTTGTGTGAATTCAAACAATTGTTTCATTTCTTTTATTATCATTTCATAGCATCGTTCACAATAAAATATCATTACCTTTTTCATTTTAATATCAGAAACGATTTAAGTTAAACTTACTACTATTTGGACCGAAACGTTTAAACAGCCTATCTGATGCTTAACGAAATGTGTCTATTATTAAAAATGGTATGCAATAAATTAAAATAATGTAAAGCGAAATAAATAAATAACCGTGATATATATATATATATATATATATATGAAACTTTTAAATATTAAGTTCAGATGCTTGTTGTTTTATATAAAGGGCTTCATAAATAAATAAAGAACAATGGTTTAAATCGAATTGTGTGTTTCAATTCTTTGTCTATTTTGATCGACAACTTTCGCTCAAAAAACGACGTTGTTCTTAGAATAGCCGCTGAAATCCGCAATATATATATATATCCACATTAAATTGCACTTATATAGATCAATTAATATGTCATATATAACCAAATTACACCGAAAATACAATATATAATTTTACTTTGTCCTATCGTTTTCATTTGTATTAAATCAAATAAAAATTGTTGTTAATTTAATAAGTTCTAATGGCTGTGTATATAATATGCGAATTTTTCATTACTATTTTGGACAAGACCTTCTTGTTGCCATAATCAGCAACGATAATACGACTCGTTGGAACATATAATGAATACAAGTTAAAAAACAGTGTTGATAATATTACTCCAGTAATTTTCCACCGTAATTATCTTTACTCGATATGTTGAGCCACTATCAAATTTACTTACTCAGAAATTGTGAGTTTTGAATAATTGATTTTCATGATTTTATTTATGTTTATTTTATGAAACGTTTGTTATTTTACATATACGTCTCTCCAGTAGCGAATCTTTTGAAGTTGACTTACAAGGTTATACAAAAATTTCCACTTAGAGGTCAAACTGTGGCCATATAATTTCTTTAGAGTACCTTATTTTGAGACAGTACTGAGCAAAGTTTAATGAGACAACATTTTTGCCTTATATGCCATTGGACATTTAGCTAAGTTCTCTTAAATTTCATTTGTGGAACCAAATGTGGGTGCTTATCCGTGCAAACCTTTATTGTAAATTAAATTAACTATTACTACATGACATCTATCTACCTGATACATTTGCGAGTCTTTTGTTAAAGGGAATTTATTTTCATCGACAGAAAAAAACTTAGTTTCATTTTTTATAAAATAACAAAGGCGGCCGCTGAGACGCCAATTCTGGATACTTTATATATGCCGAGTGATAATTTTATTAAGAAAAATTAAATTCTGTTTTGTTTAGTTCTGTATACATTTGATTTCTGCATTAAATCATAAAATACACAGCATTTAGACCTTGGACTTCTTGTCTTGGTTTTCAGTTGAGTGACTCAGTTTATCTGTTAAAGCATCTATAAACTAATCTAATGAACTACAGGTCTAAAGGTGGACATTTTGAGCGTCTAGTGCAAGATCTACAAGTAATCTCAATGACTCTCCATAAATACATTCTGCTTTGGACGTTTCTGTATCTTTGTATCTTTGCAAGCATATGTCTAGGAAAATCATGTATCCAACTTGATCCTTCATAGCATTATCACGCATTATTTGGCTCCTCTTGCAGCCCCCCAAATATCCTATTAACATTTGGATTATATGCACAAGAATGCCCCATGACATTCAATATAGGTCAAACATTCACTAGTTATAATTAACGTTACAAAATATCTTGACACCCAACCATGCATTGAAATATGTAAGTCTGACTAAGATCTCATGACTGTTTAAGCACTGTAGCTTAAATTGCTAATAACTCCTTCCCAGATATGTTATAACGCTTTTCAGGTCTTCGGAGTGTCTTCATTAGAATCATTTTCTTAACGACACCATTATCTCTTTGATGTAGCACTGCACCTATGACCACATCGGAAGCATGTGAGAGAAGCTAAAACTGTTTAGTCTAGTCCACATGTACTAATATATTGATTTGAATTAAAAAGTATCTGATCCTCTGGAAAATCTCTTTATTGTCTTTGCGAAGGAGAATAGGCCAGACCTCATTGATTGTGCTCAGTTTACGAAATAAATTTCGATTAAACTACCTTATACCTACAGCTAAACCAGGTATAAAACGAAGGTGGTAACTAATTATCTACAAGATTCTAAGCAGTTGGCGTACAGTTATATGTCCTGGCACATTTTTGATTGGTTTGATCTTATCGTCGGAAGTTTAATTCTTGCCTTAGAAATGGTTTCTCCAGCAAATGTGAATGTCTTGAAGCTAAAATTGCACTTCTCTGGATTAACCAAGTATCAAATTATATATATGTTTCGATAATATGGCGTTCGATTGCTCGTAACGTTCGTCCTTAGATTGACCACAAATGATGACGTCATTTAAATTCAGCAAGCTAATGGTCAGTCTTAAAGAACTTCCACAGGCAGATGCAGGAATTTCTGACTTTTATTATTTAAAGAGCGGCATACATAAGAATTCATGCGATGCTCTTTAAGGAATTTGCGCTGCGGTTATTCTTTATTGGTAATCTTTTTGGAGATCTAACGTGGTGTAAAACTTATAGCCTTCCCTATCTCTGATCAAGTTACTTTTATTCGGTTGTGTATATGAACCACATTTCGTTTCCGTATTAAATAGACTATATTTTCTACAAAACGTTCAGTGTGGTGATACAAGTTTGGGAGCAAACGCGATTTGAGAGCAAATTTGGACTCTGAATGCCTGCAAATTTCTTTTTTTTATCAATAGCCTTAATTCTTCAAACTCCTAGTCTAGGTATCTAAAGCGAGGTAGAAATTCCTTAAACCTTCCATCCGAGTAATGTTTTCATTAAAGTCAACAACCAGAATGTTCCAATTGAATAAGGGTTTCTGCCACAAATGTCACTGAAAAAACGTTAGCACTCTTAATCATAATTGGAATTTCGTAAGCAGCCTATATTGGATAATCAGATGTGGGACTACAAATTTGCGCTATATTGGATATATAAAACTGCTGACGAAGTTCATCCACTTTGACTAATTATCGTTACTATTTTTAGGTGTTTTTCAATCTGAAATGTAGCATGTTTACATTCCGCACTACAGTAATTATCTAATTTCGAAATACTTGCACTTAATTTGGAGGATTTAAGACCGCCTTGATTATGCATTCAAAGAGGACTAGCATGTGCTACATTCCCTACGGCTCCTGCTAACGGGTTTTCATTTAGTTTCCCGAGGAATTATGTTTGGCAATAAGACAAGTACTTCCTTTCAATCTATTGACCTAATACATTCCAAACTCCGCAAGTGCACCATTCGCGTGGACTTTGATCACTCTCAAGCGATTTGTATACCCGGTGCATGTTCTTTGGACTTTGTCCCTTAAAAAATGTGCTATAGCTCTGCCAAAATTATGTATCTTGTTTCACCAAACACATAAAACCTTTGGAGGATACATGGGTCATTTTCTAAGGTCAAGATGCTTTCATAAATTAGTCGGATTTGCCGATTTATACACGAGTCAGCTGTTACTGCATACACCTTAAGATTTTGATGACCATAAAACTAATTCAATCCTCTGAGCTCCTTTGACCATCTGACTCTAATGCTTCATATATATCTCGGGAGTTTCTTAATCATGTGTGAAATTCTGCGATAAAATCGCTGTTTACGTCTTCCTGAGAGATATCAAACCCAATGAAATTTGAAAATTATCTGTTACAAAATTCAGAAGAAAGTTGATTTCCCAACGTTTCCTGACGTATTAAGTAAGTCATATGTTCCGCCCTCTTGGGTCGATACCGTCTTTGAAGTTCCTCCAAAAGAAGCTTAAATAAATTAAATGGTTCAGTTTGTATGATAAAGTTTTTGAATCTAGAAAAAATTCTTTTTAATAAATCAAACATGACAATCAAGCTCGAGGAAATAATTCTGTTTAGCCGGTAAGTACGTTTAGTTTATAAACACATATTATTCTCGAGAACCTAACCAGAATTATATTAATGCCCGCACCTAGGGCGACTTATATAGCGGTCCATAAGATAAAGAATAGCGCAGTGATTATATTTAGCATATCTTTCCGCAAATGTGATCCTGGCGCGGTCGCCTATTTTTGAATGACCTATTGGTCACTATCATTGAAGAGACACTGAGACACGAGTCTTCGAGATTCTTTAAAGTCGGAATGTTTGTCTAATTTAGAAAAATTAAATTACTCAGCACTTTCTTTGAAACTAAATTTCACAAATCCTTCAATCAATTGCACGTTATTCCAACAAAAATTGCTGTTATCCATCTTTTTTAAATGTAAGATTTATTTAAACACATCTATTACTGCAAAGTGCGTATACATACCACCTCACTTGTTTTAAAAGATTTCGTTTCAGGAAGTGAAAACATGTAAAATCGAATATACGCGAATATTACTTGAAGTGAATTGGAGATCCTTCCCGTTATAACATTTAAAATCATAATTTCTGGTCAGTTTAAAAAACCTTTTTTCAAAATATTGCTTAGCAAAAAATACTTTCAGAAAAAATAAGGTCATTTAAAACCATATAGTACGTGTACCATGCACCTAAAGATCCCAATAAATACTGAATACTAGAGTCACCAAAAACAAATCAAAATTTTCCACAATTAGCAAAATAATTCCAAATAAATTTACAATGTTTTTAAAAACAAATCAATATTTATGAAACCAGCAGTAACTTCATATATCCAAAAATAAAATTTAATTTATATTTACATTGGTAGTTTCTTTATATCACATAAGGTATTTGGCCATATACAATTTGATTATTATTTCAAATTTGCTCAAAAAATGAACTCTTATTAATAATTTTGTCCAAACATCGGTTATGCTCAAACAGAGCATGTTATTAATTCAAGCTGTCAGAATTTCCTAAGTGGTAATAGGATGACTCCTTCCTGATATGGCAGCTCTGACGGTAAGTGAACAGAATATGTTTCTTAAAACGCAAAACAACCTTCGAGTTCAACTGTTATATGGCACAGTGCAAGGACAGCCGAGAGCAAAAACATGCCGATGCTTCGAGGCTATTTCTCAAATGAATAAATAATTCTGAACGTTATTTGCCTTTTATGTTGCTTTTGCATATGCAAATGGTTCAGATAACTGACAATTCTCTCTGCTGTATAAAGTATTACTACTTCAGGTAAAGTCCTATTTTCCTACATTCCTCACAACATGTTTAACTGGAGTAACAGGTGTTCGGAAATTGTTTTAATTCTCAATTTGGGTGAACTTTAGCATAAATTTATATCCATCAGGTTGGTATCAGGTACCGACTCGGAAACCATAGTGTTAGTATCCGGTACTCATCGATTTCAAAAAGGTATCAGTTACTAACACAATAGCCATAGTGTTAGTATCCTTTACAGACTCGGTATATATATTATATAGTGTGAGATAGCATTGAAGTCGTATTGTCGTTGACTTTAGATTATGTTAGCTTCACTATTACAGGTTTACACATTCGTCTAGGAGATTGTACCGTCCTATTATTCCACATTCTTCTACCAAATATATAGTGGTTAAAGGGCGTAATACCGGCTCCTACTGATGAGTCGCCAGTAAGCACGAAACGAATGTGCATGAGATTATACTTTCCGTTCATGCTGCCTTTGGTTTATCCTTCTGGTCACAACTGAACTAATTTGTTACTAGGTTCGCAAAACCTAATACATACTTGATTGGCATAGGTGTTTTGGTTTCCCATAATTTTATTAAAATTTATTAATATTTATCAAGAAAAACACCACATATAGGGCTCGATGTGCATTCTGATTAAAGTTTTCTTTATAATATATTTCAGAGATGGAACATTGAACTTGAGAAATCAGCGCAGAGGTGGGCCAACAATTGTATTGTAGGACATGACACCTTAAATTATCGGCAAACCAAACAATGTTTCTGGGTCGGGCAATACTGGGCGGGAACTTTCAAAGAATAACAATACGTTTGATTATATAAACCAGTCAACTAATTTCCTTCATTCGCCCATTTAACGGTTAAAAAAATAATGCACATTTAAAATTTTTGCTGTCGTGAAGGTTTCATAGCTATTTCGAGATTACTGGTTTAGATTTTCAAATTCCCGTTATCTCGACAAAAGTGAATCAATGATATGATGCTTCATACATTATAAGAAAAATTCTATGATTTTTTTAGACATAGTGAGTATATCAAAGTCCGCCTCTGTTGATTCATGAAAAATATATTATAACCAGTTATTCATTAATTGTGAAAAAAATAAAGAATATGAATGTAATTGTTTCTTATATTGCGCAGATCCTACATTTTGAAAAATGATATACTACGTCAAATAAATTTAATTCAGAAATATTCTGAAATGTGAATTCATCTTTAATTAAAAGTTATCAAATTTCAAATTTTTCTCTTGTATTTAATACGTAATTTCTTATTTAGCACAACTACTTTTGAGAATTTCTACCGAAATATATTTTAATCTCGTGCAAGCAAATATAAATTTTAAAATTGGCAAATCATTATTTCGCAACGATGCATCTACAAATTCCCAATGCAATACTGGTTAAATTTACAACAATTTTCTTTGTTCTATGCAAAAGACTGTCAAAACTTCAATTTGATATTCATTAAATTTAATATTACATTTTCGTTTATTTATGGCTGTTCAAATGTGGTGGAGTGAATATAAATAATACGATTACAAATCGAACTAATACAAAGGTGTATGTGGACATTACACACAGGCTCGTTAAAATATTATTGTCAAATCTATTTATTTATCCTAAACTAATGATACGTTAGCATATTTTTTTATTTAACTAACATTTGAGTTAACTTCTAGGAGTTTTTTTGTTCATTGTGACAGATTTTTCGACGTAGCTGTTTATTTACCGATGCTATGCCATTCCTACATATGCTTGGTAGCGGTCGTCGGAGAAAATTAGTTCGTGGGCCGTGCTCATGATTAACGTACGATCTCTTTCCAACGGGTGATGTGAGAAGAC
>JAQBSW010009318.1:0-29478 GCA_029291075.1 Eudiplozoon nipponicum | reverse complement strand
CTTACTGGCGACTCATCAGTAGAAGCCAGTATTACGCCCTTTAACCACTATATATTTGGGTAGAAGAATGTGGAATAATAGGACGGTACAATCTTCTAGACGAATGTGTAAACCTGTAATAGTGAAGCTAACATAATCTGAAGTCAACGACAATACGACTTCAATGCTAACTCACACTATATAATATATATACCGAGTCTGTAAAGGATACTAACGCTATGGCCATTGTGTTAGTAACCGATACCAACATTATTGTACCGAAAAGGTACATGGTACTAACAGTATGGTTACCGAGTCGGTACATGATACCAACCTGATGAATATCAATTTATGCTATAGTTCACCGAAATTGAGAATTACAATTTCTGAACACCTTTCACTCCAATAGCCATAGTGAAAGTATCCTTTACAGACTCGGTATATATATTATACAGTGTGAGCTAGCGTTGAAGTCACATTGTCGTTGACTTTAGATGATGTTAGCTTCACTATTGCAGGTTTACACATTCGTCTAGGAGATTGTACCGTCTTATTATTCCACATTCTTTGACCAAATGTATAGTGGTTAAAGGGCGTAATACCGGCTCCTACTGATGAGTCGCCAGTAAGCACGAAACGAATGTGCATGAGATTATACTTTCCGTTCATGCGGCCTTTGGTTTATCCTTCTGGTCACAACTGAACTAATTTGTTACTAGGTTCGCAAAACCTAATACATACTTGCATATATATTAGTTCTTCGCAACAAACAGTATTTAACTGAAATATGAGCGTTTAACACTGCAATCCGCCCTTGCGCTGTTGCCAAGTGAAGAAGAAAAATTATTTGCGCAAAGAGTTGAAACGAAAGACTACACTCGGAAGAATAGCATTCGTATACGCAACAGCCAACAATGTGACGAGATGGTTAACTTTCAAGCCATCATGAGAAAAATAACCAGATCTCAGACGTCACTTTGCAAAAAAGCGAGAAAGACCATTACATGCAAACAGGCACACATATGATTTGGTATGTTGGACGCATGCATTTTTATGCCGATGGGCTACAAATCCGTATGAGTGTGTACTATGCGACAAACACACAAAAAATACTTAATTCCCAATCATTTTAGAACTGTTTCATTGGATCAACAGCAAACGGGCATTAAAGACACCTGCCAGTTTGTGCTCACGCTTGAAATTCTATGAGTCTGCACTATTGCGACTGGCGTTAGTTCTGTTATGTTTTATGACGACTGGTTAAATACAATGGGATTGGTGTTTACATCAACCCCGCAAACTTGATTTAAAGAATTGTTACCTCAACACCCGCGCAATCAATTATTGTTTAAATTGTATTACTTATGTATGTAAATTTGTACTTCACGCTCGCAAACTTGATTTAAATAGTTGTTATCACCACACGCGCAATCAATTAATATTTAATTGTATTGTCTATATATGTGTTCGGCGAAAGATACAGACCGTTAATGTTTGTGACTGCATAGAAATTGTGCAGCCAACATTTCCTGACATGTTCAATGTATGCAAGACTTCTATAGGTGAGAGCTGCATATCTAAATTTGATTTCCATATATATATTCAATGCGGTTTGATACTCGATAGTCAGTTTGCCGTCGTACTCTGATGATGATCATGGAAGGTCGATAAGCGTCAGTGCGGCTCGCCTGGTGGTAGTTTTGTTATGTTGTTCAACGACTGGTTAAATACAATGGAATTGGTGTTTATTTCAAGCTCACAAACTTGATTTAAATTATTGTTACGACCTCCCGTGCAATCAAGTATTGTTTAACATTGCAATCAGTGCGTGTGACTGACGGTAGTTTTGTGATGTTGCTCGATGACTGGTTAAATACAATGGGATTGGTGTTTACTTCAAGCTTGCAAATATGATTTAAAGAACTGTTAGTAGATGGTTAGTATAAGCTGGCGAAATATAAGCCACGAAAGCAACTGAGGTATTGAAACAAGGAAATTGTCACGAAAAATAGGGCATAATGTAAAAATTCAATGGATCAGTTCCACAATGCAGTCTCCTTCTGATGCATAAACAGCAAATAAAAAACACGTAGTGTAGGATTTTGTGAAAAATTTGCGTACCTTGCATTTGTTAGTTTTGCCACCGCAACATTACTACTACAACTACTATTATTACTATATCAAGGTTGCGATCTTGATATAAGCACCTTACCCATTAATTACTTACATATGTCAGTATAAACTAAGTTTTGCATAGTATAGAAATAGCAATTCACCCAGTGGACAGGATTCTTCCTTATTGGGAACTCACCACGTACGGGCCAGAATTTGACACGTAGAGGAGGAAACCGGTCTACTGGATGAATTTCCTTTTCTACACCATAAATCTTTAGTTTATACTGACCTATGTAAGTAATTAATGAGTCAGGTGCTTATATCAAAATCGCAACCTTGATTATAATAATTGTTATCACCGCCCGCGCAACCAATGTACGTTTAACTACTATGTTTTTCATTATTAATATTATTTATCATTATAAAGTACAGTTATTTTTTAATCAAAAATAGGATATTATATGATAATTGCAATAATCTAAATAAGTATGTATAAAATTGCCCTATATATAATATCATTTAAAATATGAATTTACATTTAGTTGTAAATACTTTTAAACCAATAAAGCAAAATAGTCCGATTAAACTTTATTGCGTAAAAACCTTAATTTCACGCTGACTATATATTATTGTTCAAATGAGCGGTTAAAAATTTTTCGGCGTTGTATTATCTACGTCATACGTAAATGAATGAAATATTTTTCGGTGAATAATTGACAGTTTGTCGAGATTTTTTGATAATTGACATTAGATATCTTTTCTGAATTATCCAATTAATAATTAACCAAATAGGATTTATCAATTTGATAATATCTTAATGTTGGATTATATTTATCTCTTAGAAATTTAATCGGTGTTGTGGTTTATCCAAAATACACTAGATTACAACTGCAACAATCGTTTAAATAATGACAAGCTGTTCTTCCAACGGTGTGCTTCCTTCCGTTTAGCAACCTAAATTGCATAATTATATTTAAATCTTTCTAAACTTTATATTTGGTAGGATAATTTTAAATCCAATCTATCTGGGTGTTTATGCAGTTATACGTAAATTGTTTTCAAATTCAATCATTGTAAAAGCAAACAATAAAGGGTTCTCGAAGAATATATTGCTAGCATTTCCTTTGATAAGTTAATTAATTTGAAAACAAAGTAAATATGTTTTGTGTACTCACTTCACTTTTTTATTATTTCTTCAAATTTGCAATGGAAAAACATTCTGAGAAGACTGAGCCCAAGGCAGCCGTCTTTTAAGAAAATTTCTTTATACTACAGTGAAGATTTTCAATCCATGGCATTATTTACTGCACTAACAGCAACTAGCTTGAGGGAATTTTAAGAGAAAAACATATGTTGCCACTTTCTTTGTAAAAGAAATATATTAGGCTTCTGAAATTTATTTAAATCAAGTTTGCTAGCTTGAAGTAAACAACAATCCCATTATATTTAACCAGTCGTCGAACAACATACCAAGTACAATTTATGCGAGATTACTAGAGGTAAGAGCCGAATATCTAATTTTGCTTTCCATATATGTGTGCAATGCGGATTGATCCTTCTTGAGTAGTTTGCCGTCGTTCTCTGATGATGATCATGAAAGGTCGAAACGCGTCAGTGCGTGCGACTGGTGGTAGATTTGCTATGTTGTTCGACGACTAGTTAAATAAAAATGAGAATGGTAGTTACTTCACGCTCGCAAACTTGATTTAAATAATTGTTATCACCAGCCGCGCAATCAATTAATATTTAATTGTATTGTCTATATATGTGTTCGGCGAAAGATACAGACCGTTAATGTTCGTTACTGTATAGAATTTGTATAGCTGACATTTCCAGTCAAGTACAATGTATGCAAGACTACTAGAGGCGAGAGGCGCATATCTAACTTTGATTTTCATATATATTCAATGCGGTTTAATCCTCGATAGTCAGTTTGCCGTCGTATTCTGATGATGATCATGGAAGGTCAAAACGTTTCAGTGCTTTGCGACTGGCATTAGTGTTGTTATGTTGCTCTACGTCTGGTTAAATACAATGGGATTGGTGTTTACTTCAAGCTCGCAAACTTGATTTAAAGAATTTATTATAATTTTTTTCTGAAATTATTTTTGGTTGTATTGTGACTAAAATAAATATAATAAAATCTTTTCAATTCTAGGTTTTTGTCATTGTCTTCAACGCCTGATTGTTCAAGTTATGGTCATGCATTCGACTGTCAATGCTTACAGTCCAATTCTTGTCTCTTTTCAGTCTGTCAATATTTTTTTTTAATTGTCTCGGGGCACAACACTAATAAGGGAATTACGGCGCAATGAAGATATGGCAACATTTATCTAGCTTCACCTAATTATCATCAATTTGAATTTTTTTAAATTACTCCCAGTAAACAAACGCAACAATTAAATTTTATCTAACTCAAGTGAAACATTTTTGGATAATTGATCCCACAACCGTTCATTGTTCACTGCTTGAATTGTTTTTGTTAATGCTGAACAAACTACTTATTGCATTCGATTGCTATTGAAAAAGTTTTAATCAAATTTATAGAGGCAAAGTTTGCGAGACTTTAGGAAAGCTAAACGTTGATACATTAGACTTCAAAGTATATTCAACAGTTCCCAGATTTAAGTAAACATGCAAATTAATAGCAGTAAGCAACTTGAAAAAATTGTCAAATCTGTGATACGTTTATAGTTAAACTGAGGCTGAGGAGATGCGTACAGTCTGCAGGTGAAACTGTGACTGACATGTATAGCATCGTCAATTTACAATTTCTCCCGATACTGCCCTAGGTAGGCTTCATTTATTTGGATGTACATTACAGCAAGAAGTCTGGTAATGTCAACTCCTGATAAAGTAGATATCAGACAACAGACGATTGCATTTTCGTAGTTACCGTCCTGAATATAGTTGGACAGTAGACATGAAAACAAAGACGCCCGTGTTAGATTAGGTAATCGTGAGGTAGCAGACGGCGCAAGCATAATTAAGGAAGCCTCTTCGCGTTTTTGGCAAATGTATTGGGAAATGAATCTGATTTTCAGATTTATTATTTATTGATTGGTTAATTTCTATACATACCAGAAGACTTACTGCAAGCTCAAAATACACTTGAGTGGGGTTTTTGGCATGTTTCATCTGGTTGTATCATGGCTCATATATTTCATTAATTCGGCATTCACAACTGATTTTCTATCCTAGATTTCTATTTGGTAATGAGAAATTTGCATTTTAAAAATGAATCTATTACCTTTACTATGAGAAGTCAAAGTGTCACATATAATTATTATTGTACCGATTAATTTATATTCGATTTGCTGTCGGTGCCAAAGCTTAATTTGTTGATTTGAAGTTGAATCAATATTTTAACTGAAATTTAAATGAAATCATAGAAAAAATAAACTTAATTTGAAGGTAATATCTTAGGCATGTATGCCAGTTCTCAACGCCCAAGAATAAAGAATTTATTTCAATTTGTGGACAAATTTAATCGAGGTTAAGTTTCCCGCACTTGAAAGTAAAATAAAATTTATAAAATACAATAAGAAATGTTGCATCGCCATGATTATTTCAAAAAAACTAAGATGCCAATTCCGTGGGCTTCCAACTGCAGATTAAATAAACAAATGTGAGAAAATCGAAAGAAAATATGGAACATTAACAGGTTTTCCCACGAAATGATAAAGCTTATATTTCATAGAGAAAATGTTTTTTGCGCACTAAACGATCTTTAAGCCAACTGAAAAATAAGAACTACTATTGTAAGTTCATTTAACGAGACGCATTCGATTAGGGCAGTCGTCACGAATTCATTACTAAGTTCTACCTCATTCCTCCATATTTCTTGTAAATCTTCAGGTTGTACAATTTGCACCCGATTTCTATGCTTTCATCTTCTATGGTTCCGTTTTTAGTTTTTGGTCAGAAACAGGCTGTTGAGAGATATACAGAGGTGTACGCATGGTTATTATTGTAAGAACCTTGAAAGTTGATAGATAACTAAACCCATTTTGATGGCACGTACAACAAGTAGAAGTTTATCAATCCAATGTGAAGAAAAAATTTCACTAGAACATTGATTAACAAACATTTCCTACAAATACAACAGAATGCAAAAATAATTTAGATTGTTTTAATGCTATGATGATGACGGTGGAAAGTCGAAAAGCTTCATTAGGTGTCATTGGAGGTAGCTTTTCTATTTAACAATAATTGATTGCGCGTGTGGTGGTAACAGTTCTTTAATTCAAGTTTGCGAGCTTGAAGTGAACACCAATCTCCTTGTATTTAACCAGTCGTCGAACAACATAACAAAACTACCGCCAGCTGCAACACACTGACGCGTTTCGACCTTCCATTATCATCATCAGAGTACGACAGCAAACTGACTATCGAGGATCAAATCGCATTGAATATATATATACTGTATAGCGCTGTAACTGTATATCAAATCAAATTTAAGATATGCGGTCCTCACTTCGCGCTGATTAAATACTAAGTTGGTTTGGTGTTTGCTTCAGCTCGCAAACTTGATTTAAGAGTAACTTTTTCTGCTGCTGTACAAACGAGGAATTAAAAGGCAATGGTCTTCCTCTCAGCCAAAAAGGTGTTTCGAATTTTTTTAAATTGAACTACTTGAGAAAGCTAAACTTCACTTGAAAAATCATAAATTCCGTAAGTGTTGTTAACTTTTCTTAAAATCAGGTTTGTGAATTGTAGAAAAAGATATCCTATTTTATAAAATAGCAAAATTAAAAAGGTAAAGTCAAATAAATTATAGAAACATCAATATAGTTTTAAGGATGCTTTAAAATTTAGCAAATGTTTAACTATTTAAATTCTGTCGATAATTAAATTGCTATTTATTTAATTTATCCCTCAAAAAGTTGACATTAATTTAATTGAAAATGCAAAGATAGTGTCAAAGAAAATTAGAAAGATGCACGAACACAAATTCCCGTAAACTATTGAACAGCAGCCTTATCACACATGTAGAAGAGTTGGAAACCATGAACGAATTTGAAATTACTGCGCGAATCGTATGCATCACAGCTAAAATGACCTACGAAAGCAGGAGTTTACACACACCAATTTGCCACCGCGAATTTCGGTTTGAAAATAGCCAATTCTTAATTAAAATTAGGTGGTAATATTTTCTTCCATAACATAGATTTGGCATTATTTTTGGTTACATTCTTAAAATCAGCTATTTGTGTAGCTAAACTCCTGAATAAGAATGAAGATTTTATGATTTTACGGTACATAAATTCAAGTTATTTTTTTTGTATTTGATCCTTTAATCGTAAGCTGCAATATTCCATAAGTTACTGTCACTATTTCGAGCTAGGATTTAACCATATAAAATAATACAAAACACAAATATCGTGTCGCCTATTAGTGGCTCGTACTATTTAACCTCAAAATTTCAGAGTTTTTTTCTAAATACGGACTTTGAAGTAAATTTTAATGTCTTTTCTTAAATTTTTAATATATGTTGTTTACTCTTATAGCAGACTTCATTGCTGCCTTGCTAAATTTTTGATAAAATAAGGTTAAAAGACTAAAATAACTCACAATAAATTATATGTTGAACAAAACTTTGGTTTTGCATATTAAATGATTTTGGATATAGTTTTGAAATCAGAAACAAATTTCACAATTTAGGTTAATCACAGCTTTATCGTGCAGAGCTTCAACCAGCCCACACAAGGTCAAATTATTTACCGCTTATACAAGGTGAAGAATAAAAAAGAATGTTCTATACAAAAAACAAATGCACAAAAATGACGAACATTCTCAATCATGGAACGATTTGATATTTGCTGACTTTGAAATATTTTCCAACGTACACTAGAATGGAAATGTCGTATCATCTAATAATATATATATGTATGTATATCATATATATATTTCTTGTGCGAAGAAAAAAACCTCTATGAAATGTTTGATGTTTGGTGATGATGATGCGTATGACTTTACTATTTCCATTGAATGCGAGTCCGATGTTTCTCATTCGAGGTGAAACGATTGATACTCTGATGCTATTAGAATGGAACTGGATGTTCGGGCAACGGCTTATATCATATATGTATCATCGTCTTTATGCCGTATGGCGAGTAAGGAAACAACATGAACGTTCGCATGATCATTCTTTTCTTGTTGGCGTTCTTTCTTAATACCAGCTCGGAGTTTCGATTATCATTGACTAGATTTATTTTGGTTGACTGATGTTCGATTGCAAATAAACGAAATTTGCATATTTATCGTAACTACAGCTCGTATATATGAAAGTTAATGATTTCTGCATTTATTCCCTGATGATACGGTAAGCGGTAATATTTTATTTTTCTCTTTGTACATACATATATATTAATTCTGTAAATGTTTAAAAACAGGTTTAAAAAATATGAAATACTTTTAAATTATTTGTGTGTGTAAAAACTCCTAACTATGTGTTTCCATTGTTCTATTTCACCTTTTTGTGCGAAGAACCTTATTTTGATGAAAATCCCCTACAAGTTCCCTAATCTCATTTATCCTTGATTGTGGAGTGTTGCCATATACATATTCATGTATTCGATATTGCGAACATTTAAAAAAATTATCTCAACCGGAACCCGGTGTTTACGCCAATGTCATCAGTAACAAAATGCGTTAAAGCCTTTGCATATGCATTCCGTGCTTACTGACAATTTATCCGTAGAATACGGTAGGTCTCTACAGACTTATTCTATAAGTGTTCGCATAAAATCACTCGAAATTTATTCTTTGGCATGCAGACGAAAAAGCTTAACATGGAAAATCTAACTAAATTGTCTCTAGGCCACTGCCCCTTTACGCTATTCTGCCCATCCTGGTAACCCAAAATAATCTATAAATTAATTTAAATCAATGTACATAAATAAGCACATAAAGCGTACAATAATGTCAGAAAGTCCTAATTAAACAGTTTATTACGCGTTTAGCGCGATTGTTTCAACTCAAAATACTTATGCATATACATTGGATCAGTATTTAAATAGAAGCTCTAACTAAACAGTTTTTAGCGCAAATAACCATCTGAGCGATCTAAATCCATTAATTGAAGGCAAATAAAAAATATATACATCCAAATGGATGTTCAAGCAAAACAACATTTCTAACACGTACAACTCATAACTATTTTATTGACACAGAATCGCTGTGTATTTGCAGTATTGTTGGCTGATTTAACCAGGATAAAAGCTCTGATTAGCTGCCCTACTTCTCCAATAATATACTAGGATAGAGTTTCAACCAGAAGTAAGATTTAATCTTTAGTCGTACCAACTAAGACACAAACAGATTAAATAACAGAAATTCGGTTTAATTTCACAAAAACTCGTGAGAAACACCTGGGAGGCGGAGTTTACGTAGACTTAATCATTTGTCGTCTTCGCTGCTCCCAACTACGTATGGATATTTGATTTTAAATATTTTAACATTTTTTTGCATTTATACACTTTATGGAAGTCGTGCTGACATGAGCATAGCTGAAAACTACGCCTGTACCAGTAAAACACATTTAGGAAAATTTTCACAGCACATCGTTAATTCAGATGCAATTACTGCCAGTTAGAATTCTACCACGCAATATATGTCGGACTCCTATAATTTGTTATATTAAAGTTTCAGAGCTTTACTATTTGTTGCAAAATGCTTGACTAGTATGTCGCCTGTAATGCAGAACTGTTGCCTAGGCATTGGGGTCAACAGAGTTAATGCAATATTTTCTCAAAGTGCCCTAGACCGACCGTCAGTTTATTTGATGACAACGACTTCGACTAGCATTAAAATTGACTATCAATCGAATGCTTCTAATAGCTGACTGAGCGTCAGCAATAATAGTTCAAGAATGGGAAAACGAGCAAATGTATGCAAATTTTTCAATAAAATGTCAATTTAACGGTTATGAATTCGGTTGTTGGATTTGGTTTGAAGCATTTCACGAAATAACGAATGCGCTGAATTTACTCTTGCGTGATAATGTAAAGTCTGATTAACCAAGCTAACATTTGTTCAACTTTGGAGGCACCGTTCCCCTGCATTACATAAATCATAACAGCACACTAGAATCGAGAAGATTAGCTGCGAAAATGCCAATGATGCATATTTAAGTAGACGGATAGAACCAATATAAATTTGTCAAAGTGGAATGTGCATCATACGCCTGAGGCGTAGTTATTAAGAAGGGAAAAATGTATGGAAATATAGAAAAAGTTGCTGAAAATATAATCACGGGACCATGGTTTAATCAAACATCATTGTAGACAGGGATGAATGACCAAATGCTTCAACAATTTCTTGTGATTTCTTTCAAAATACATCACTTCCTGCCTCATCAGCATTGGTAAATGAATAAATGAATTTAAGAAATATTTCGCTTAAAAGTTAAAATAAATCGCTAATACAAGCAGTTAGTGAATGCTTTACTATCCTGTTTTCACAAATCTATCAGAACAGTCAGCGTATTTTTATGGGAGGCTGTAAAAATTCAGATCTGCATTACCAGTTCCGATAAAGTTTTGTATGTAACCGCGTGTGTGTATGTATGTTTGTGTGTGTGTGTGTGTGTGAAAGAGAGAGAGAGAGATTGATTGCGTGGGTGTGGCTCATATGTGCAGGAGATGCTGCGGACAATTTAGTTTATCTAGAGCTAAAATGACTTGGAAAAAGTAGATAAAAGACAGATAACCGTCGACAAATTGTTCAAACTATCAATGCATTGGACATGACAGTCCAATCCCGTACTATGACAGAATTCGACCTATGAATAGACGAGCACTAGACAGTCGAGCAGGAAACGATATCATGAGCCTAGCTTAATCTTCTGTCACAAGAAGACAGCCTCATCGGTCGTTTTCACACCTGCTTTCTCTCGAGCAAATGCGTGTTAGCGCAGAAAACGGAGGATCAAATCAAGGGAGTCGACTGGACAGAAAAATTTCCTTTCCTTCCATTTGCACTGCCAGGTAATATGCGTACGCTGTCGGCAAGGCTTGCTGAAGCTCTTCGTCTGTTCTGTCGCAAATTTTTTCCTCTACGGACACCTTAGAGAGGCAGATAAATTTCCCAACTTGCATTGCAAGTAAATATTGGTTTTTATATTGTGCTTATTGTTATTGACACCTATTTTCTGTCCTTTGTTCTGTTTTTTTTATCTCTTTATTTTTGTCGTTGTTAATTTTGTTGTTTCAGTGGTTTATTCTTTAATTGCTATTCTTTGTGTAGCTAAAATATTAATTGGGAAGCAATAATTTGGTCTAAATATAGTCAACAGTTTTGCATAATTCAACTATAAATCACACAAAAGTTTTTGTATGTCATATTTGTTACCATTCGAAATAAATCAAATTTATAACTAACAAGTATCAGACAAAAGTACTGGTCCTCCCGAAGTCACTGCCATAAAACGCTCAAGTGAAGCATAATACGTAACTCTCGATGCTGAACATATGTCTGGCGATCGATTACGCCTAGTCATAGCAAAGTAGTAGAATTCTTATGCGTTTAAGTAGATGAGTGTAGTTATTCAGTGGTAATTTCAATTGGCACGGTTTTGTAAGCGGAAAACTTTACGGTAAACGATCAAAAATGGTTTCCTATGCCGCGTTTTGCATACGCGGGCAGTAGCTTTGCACGCGCAGTTTCACAAAGATCCGATTAATCAAAATTTCCAATTTTGTTTTGTCTTTGATCGGGTTGAGTTCTTATTGAGATCAAAAATGTGTATCACACCTAAGTCATCTACAAAAGACATTATACCCATAAAATGAGACAATTTAATTACTTTTTTAAAACAATTATTTAGGTGTTCCTGCTGAAGTTTGCGTGTTTTTTTAAGATTCGACCGAAATTATATTTTACAAAGATTTTACCTAAGGGGTTATTCGTTTTTTTTATTTTATAGGGAAATTAGATATTTAAGAACATATATGCGCAGTTTATCCATACTTCTTTAAGCCTCCATGATTGACTTTTGTCGATTTTGAACTGATGGCAGATATTGTAGAACTTTTAATCAAGTTACGAGTTTAGACGAACATTGATTGCGGGGGCGGTAATAACAATTATTATAATCAAGGTTGCGGTCTTGATATAAGCACCTGACCCATTAATTACTTACCTATGTCAATATAAACTAAGAATTGAAAGGTGTAGAAAAGACAATTCACCCAGTTGACCGGTTTAGTCCTTATGGGGAACTCATCATGTACTGGCCAGAATTTGCCGCGGACAGGGCTCGAACCTGGACACGTCTGCTTCGGAATCTGGTGCTCTAACCACTGGTGCAGCAGAGTGGCTTAGTTGTTAGAGCGCCTGTTTCCAAAGCAGACGTGCCCAGGTTCGAGTTCTGTCCGCGGCAAATTCTGGCCAGTACATGATAAGTTTCCAATAAGGACGAAACCGGTCTACTGGTTGAATTGCCTTTTCTGCACTATACAATTCTCAGTTTATACTGACATATGTAAGCAATTAATGGTTAAGGTGCTTATATCAAGACCGCAACCTTGATTATAATTAGTTACAACTTTGCCTTTCTAAAATCATCATGATGTTCACAACAACAGAATGGTACATAGAAGATGCAGCTATAAAGCAACAGTTGTCTTTAAATTGTATTTGTATAATGTAATGTTAGCAACTAGCGCACACATAAGCATTTAGATATTGTGTAAGCATACTGTTTTAAATATCTATTTAGTACCAAGTGATTTTGCCTTATTAAAGTTGAATTTCATAAATTTTTGCATAATCTGCTTTGCGAAAATTTGAGAGCCGAAGAAAATTCTATCAGCCTTTTAATATACGCATATAACTTTCATTATCGAAGGTAGAAGTAAAGTGTATTCGATTGTTACAATGCTTACGTTTGTGGTGCATTATTGAATATTATACTAAGGACTGGGTTTCCAATAGTAAGTCATTTCGTTATTGGCAATATTTAAAAAAATATATCTATCTTTTAGTTACAACGCTTTTTAAGGTCATTCTTCGAAATCGCAGAGCAACAAATGGTAGAATTTGTTAACTTATGAATTGATTAAACAGATTCGAAAAATTACATTTCGATTTTAATTTATTTTTTTGTATTTTAGTGTTCCGATGACCCATAGCCTTTGTATTATATCAGATCAAAATTATTTATTTATATAGATAAAACTTTATATATATATATATATATATATATATATATATATATATATATATATATATATATATATATATACATTTGCAACGCCAATTGGTCAGTCTATTTTGTCTTCTCCATGATCACAAGAACTCAGATTAACATAACTTCACAATCCATTATTTATAGAAAATATAATCCTTTTATAATAAAATAACCTTCTGAGTGTCAATCACATCGTTCTATGACAAGATTTCGCACCTTATCATTTCCAGGTGAAAATTTAAAGTTATTAATCATGTTAATTAGTTATTTAAAAAAAACAAAAGTAGACTGTTCTAGAAAAATGACCGAATTCTCGAAAATGATGACTATTCTTAATTTAACATTTTGAACATCAATAAGCAAAACTGGCAAACTGAAAATAGCATTCTGGAAATACATGAATGCTAATGACCCCAAATAAGTCTGTTCTACACACACACACACACACACACTATATAGTATATATATATATATATATATATATATATATATATAAATATATATTGTTTGGGGTGGAAAACTACTCAGTGTACTTCATGAGCATATGCAATTCATCAGTTAAACCAGTTTTGTACTCATTGGACAAACTTTAGTTATAGCCAGAATTGCTGTTGCCGACATTTGAACAATAGGGTATTTGTTTCAGTCCTAAATTAAATTAAATTTTAAATTTTATAATAATTTATGCTTTTGGTTGATGTTATTTTTTAATTGGATACAATTTAGCATTGCATTCGGCCTTAACTTCAAATAACGATTCCACGGTCTGACACCGTGCAACATGGTCAAATGATATTTATAAACGTATAACGACAGGAATTGGATAACACTATCTTATTATTTTATTGAAAATTGTATACAGTGCGCGGCCTTGGTTCTGTAAAAAATGAGCCTCCAGATTTTGAAGCAAATGCTCGCGCGGTCATATTCTGGCTGTGAGAATACCGGTTTCTAGTTATGAGCGCATCATAAAGACACTACCGTTCTATTTGATGAACTGCACTCGCTAATGTTTAAAATTATGATTCTATTCCGTAGTTTGTATACATACAATATAGCATACATTTCTGTAAACAATTTGGAAGCCAGTTCATTTACTAATTTCGTGCTTGCGGTCCATCAAATGCATATATTTGAATTGAAATTGTTAATTATGATTAAAATCTTAATCACATATTTGGTGCTAACATTACTCATCGTTCGACAACAATGATTTAAATATTGAGAACATAAGAAAATAATTTCATTTGGAAATAATTTCTTAAGTGGTTGAAGCCCGTAGATGGGAATGTTGCATTGAAGATGAGTGAGTGGGGAAGAGAGAAATCGACAAAATTACCTTTACAAGGATTATTTAGTGGCATTATATCACTAACAACCAAAATATATAGCTAAAAAATTTAATTAATTTATATAGTCAACATAGCTATATTTGCTTGAAAATATATATTAACGAAATGAAAATAAGCATCGGGCAACAAACTTTGTTCATGAATCAATACAGAATAGATTAAAATACCGCGAATATCCATAAAAATAGCAAGCAAGTACATTAATTCGCGTATGTCCATTAGGCATATGTCCATTTGCAAGTAAAATAATATATATATATATATATATATATATATATATATATATATATATATATATATATATATATATATATATATATATATATCTGAGGCATCCAATTGTGTTTGATTTTGTTTAGTTTATTAGTGTGTCCTCTTTGTGTGCAAGTTTCTTACTCCACATATTTGTCATTTGATGCCGGACAAAAAAAATAGTTTTTCAATTTTTATGATTGTAAAGTGTTTTATTTAAAACTCATTTATTTTTCTTTTCAAATGAACTGTTGGGAAGAAAAAAGAATTGGTACGAACTACTAAGCGTTGTCCTTACGATTTTTAAAAGACATGCTCAATATCCATTGGAAAATAATCCAGTTTTTATGTTTGTTTTTGACAATTTGGTCATGATTTGCATAATTAGATTTTTATCATCTACTAATTTTTACATGGGTGGGTCCAAATATAGTGAAATTTATCGATTAAAAGTATGTAAGATGAGTGAAAAATGGTTTTTATTGAAATGATTAAAATAAAAGAGTATAAGCAAATGAAATAAAGCCAAAAATGTTATTAAATATCTCGCAAGACTGAAAAAATATACCCTCGTTATTCGTAAAATTCCTTGTTCTTAAAAACACGACATGACAATGAATAGGAAGGTTGCAAATCTCACCAAAATAGAAGAAATTTAGACTAATTAATTAACCCATTCGTAATTAACTTAATTTTAAATGAACGGCGAAAATTATTTTAAATTAAAAATTTAAATAACAAATATTATGTTATAAGTCATCCAAGATATATCATGAGTTCATAACTGAGTGTGTGGAAATACCAAACGTAACATGAAAAATTTTATTACAAAATATCAATCAAGATTACAATATGCGTCGTGGTTAAAACAGGATCGTTTCAAGTTCTTTTTTTAATATTTCAGTTTCCTTAATCGGTCCACAATTAATCAAAAGTCTTAGAAAAAAACTAATAAAGCAAGCGCGGTATTTTCTTAATACTTTTATATCATATGTCTTAATATGAGAAAGTAATTTCACTAAGGATTTTCCAAACGTTTCTCTGACCCTGGCTCGAACCGAGGCACATCAACTTCGTTTTATTGCAGGCATCTTGTCTATAGGCAGCATTTTGATTATACGTATATTTTTAGTATAAAGTAAATATTGTTAAAGTAGACACGGTAAATCATCTGGTAACCCGGTTTCCCTTTATTGGTAACTGTTCAAGTATTGTCCATAATTTATAATACGCATATATAAACAACGTACATATAAAATATATTAAATGGATATAAGATTTGCATGGACAGTGCAGTTAAAAATATTTCCGTCTATTCTCGTATTTGATTACACATTCAAATAATAACTGTTAATATAATTTCAAAAAATTTTTAGATAAAACACGAGATATATCTCTTTAAAAAAATGCTTTGTCTCATTAATGAATGATATTAAACGATATTCTAATAAAACATAAAACACACGTATCTAGTCTATGTCTATGTGTGCGCGAAATAATTTCCTTGCAGTTGTAAAGGGATTTTATTTATTTATTAACAGTATGGCCGAATTTTTTTCAGATAATGGGTGTCAATATAACTGATACTTTTTAATTTTTTTAAATGCTAAAATTTTGAATTACGTGAACAGTTTCGAAACCTCGCCCGTAAGTGTAACAAGGCCCCATTTTTGTCACTTTAAATTGGTATTATTGTAGACATTTTTAATTTTTCATTTATTGAACTATATTTTTATTGTAACTGCTGAGTGTAATCGCGCCCATTTAGTTAATTCAAGAGTAATGTTCACTTAACCAGTCAAAATTTTTTTCCAAAAAAAAATTGTTTTGTTTTATCTCGACAAATGCACACACACACATCTTCTGCGTTGCTGTAGTACCCTTTTTCTGAGACAAAATTTGAGTATTTTAACGCGAGATTCGTCACGTGCACAACGCAATTTCACCAAACAGAGTTTGAAAAATCACAGTCTATTTCGCATATTTTCCGCGTAATTTATCAAAACTTACGTAGCTTTATGTAATCAGGAATTTTCCGACGGCTCAGCTACTTTTCAACACTTTTTCTATAACTTCAACCCTATAATATTGTCATGTGGCAAGTAATATACGGAATTCAACATAATTATGTCAACGATTTGCTTATCTTGCATTACGAAATATCTCATACATATAATTACTAGCCAGAAGTTAATTTAACAGGGAAGATGGAAGTTATAGTGAATGTGAGTTTAAAATCTTTATAGTTTAACTAAAAATAATCTGTTTTAACTATCCATGTAAAACAGCCCGCATTGGCCAATTTTGAATTTCCTACATTCGCCGTTAAAAGGGATTTTCGAATTTCTCTATCACAAAACTCGTTCCTGTCGATGCAACACTATAACCTCGATAAGGTTACGAGACACAAAAATGAAAATCAATAATTTGGAGAGATAATGTAGCCTCGATAACTTCATTCGTGTGCTTTAAACATTCTATATATATATAAAATTAATAAGAGTGTATATGAGGGAAAAACAACGCATTTAAATAAATTTAAATGAAATTTCCGAATTACAAGCGTAACAACAAATCACCCGACATTTTTTGAATTTTTCATAGCTATAGTTTATGTAGCATTTTTATTTTACTAAAAACGTTATAGATTAAATTATTTTTTCACCATTCTCATCTTATTTCTTAAAATAAATTGATTTCAGATTCGTTATAAATATACCTTAAATTCAGTTGAAATTTTAATATAAGCCATCTTTTTTAGTTTGACACGCTAGTTCAATTTTAGCCACCATGTACCTTTATGTTTAATTTTTCTATCGTACATATATATATATATATATATATATATATATATATATAACTACTTTGATTCAACTCAATATATATATATATATATATATATATATTTATTTATTTATTTAAGGCGTATTTGTATAAATTTAAAATCTAGATTTTTATGATAATCGGCGACATTGATTTTACAATTTCCCTGCTAAATTATTAATTAAGCCATATGACAAGCGCCCAATAAGAAATTGACAAACCGTGATTTAACTATTAAATAAATAATATGTTTTCAAAATAAAAATGCGTCTCTCACTCCTAATTGTCTCAAAAATATGCTTTAATTCAAGCATATACTTTTTACAGTGTAAGCTAAGCATTGTATGAACAATTTATCCAGTCGATCAGTTCCGTCCTTATTGAAACTGGTAATCACAATTTTACCACCAACGTGTCCCGAAGCGGGATAAACTTTCTTCGACGTTCAGGACTCTATTCACTAAACCACCCTGGCACACACTACGCACAATTTCCAGTGAAATACAATGTATACTAGTGTGATAGGTGTTAGAATGTATTTAGATCATGAAAAAATATTTTACACAGCGATTAAATACCCGTTAGTCAGTTTGGAGTTGTGATTTTATGATGACTTTGAAAAGGCAAACGCGCCAGGTTGTGCGAACTTCTGTATTTTTTACTACATAGTGAGGCTGGTTAAATTACACGACTCGTGTTTGTCTAAATTGCGCAAACGCATTAAATTAAACTTCATTTTAACTCTGACAAGGATGTTTATATCATATAAACTAACTTGCTACTATTAGTAGAATAAAAAAATATTGCTAATTTTTGCAATATTTCAGTCATTGAAAAGAAAGTCGATTTATTTAACTATGCTTGCTAGACATGATTTATAAGAAACTTATGCTTCAATACACCATACAACTCTGAAGTCAAATTATAACTGTTTTAAGATGACTGAACTTAAACTTATTCATTAGCTTACTTCGTTGATAATATCTAACTCATTTGAAATGAATTCCTAACTCCGTTTACACTTTTAAATTCTCTATAATTATGCCTAATGAAATGATTGTCTTCTGTGATAACTTCCGTGGAATAAAACTTTTACCAAACTCGGTCAGCCAGTCACCACAAAAACTTTAGTTTAACGATATTAATGGGCTTCTGAAAACTTATATAACCTAGCTATGAAAATATATAAATTTAAAACTCTGACGGTTAAAACATGTTGATTCAATTGTTGATGTTTTTCCTACGAAGAACGAAGAAGTTAAGCGTGTAAACTTTAGAAAAGGCTAAATTATCCAACATTGCTATAAATTTTCCTTCTTTCAAAACTATCATCAACGATTTTTCAAAATCCTATCTCATCACCACTTACGTAAGCATATTTCTATGAGATAACTGCGTTGCCCAAATTGTGATTTCAGCCCTCAGATCTGCTTAAAGAAAATTTGGCGGAAGTTGTCAATTCCAAAATCATTAAGTCCTGCTTTCCTGAATCAACAATTCGAATTAATTATTGCGTTTTTATGCAGCATGCATTACAATCTCATCAGAAACTTTCTAAAATGATGATAGTAATAACTGCTTTAGACTGCCTCAAAGTATCTGGTTAACATATGTCATTATAAACACGTTCATACAGCAACCATAGTAGTTATTATTATGTTTTCTATAGGTTGTCGTTTACAGAGACTTCTGTGCTTTTTTATTATACTAATCCAACTAATCTATTTCGATGTACCAACCATGCACTTTTCTTTTATTTCAAGGAAAAGCAGATAAGTAATACTTTATGTATAATAATAGTGGTCAGCCTTAAGCCTAGTGCTGATCCCATTACATTTTCCGTGTGTAAGCGCTCAAAACGTGTTATTTTATTTATTAATTGGCATATTCTAAGATGAGAAATTCCTCACGGTACTTGGCAGTTGCCAATTTACTTTGAAGCAATCATCCCAATTTAGTGGGAAGCAGAAGTCGAGTTAAAAGCAACATTTGTCTAGTTTCCCTTCAAGCACAATAAGTTAAACTATTTCAGCATTCGAAAACTAAGAACAGGAATTGCGCTAATAAATAAGTAACTTGGGAGTAATTTAAATTGTAAGCCTGATATCGACAACAGTACTACTCATATAATTTAATACCTTGATATTGCGGATTAACTTACTTCAGCAAATTAATCTTATTAAACTTTCTATTTGCCTTGGATCACGTTGGCGGATGCTTCACTTCGTCAATCTTTAGAACGGTCCTCTTTATATAATAGCTTTAAAAATTTAAGTAAATATTTTTTTCATCCAAATATATTTCATCAATAAATCTACACATCTGTTTCTACTATGTCGTATAAATTATATTTATTGTACAAATTAAATATATATATTAAACTTTTCACTTCCTGACCCAGTAAACAGTCTTTTCAATATGACCGAAATAAATTTATCAATCATTCATAGGGCAATTTATGTTTTCCACTGAAAAAAGAGTTGTATCGTGTTAATAAGTGTCTCTAACGTGTAAATAAGAGGAGTATGCAAATTTAATTTAAAATTTTTAAATCGCATTCATTTTCATAAAGGAAAAATAACACAAACTTCTGGTTAAAAGTTAACAATCACATGGTGCGGTTTGTGGTAACAATTCTGTTAATCAAGTTTGCAAGCTTGAAGTAAACACCAATCCCATTTTATTGTTCAATCGTATGATGAAAACCCGGTATCGTATCATCTTGTCAATTCATTGAAATTTAGTTGGTGACAGCAGTTTCAGTTTTATCCAATTAATCTGACTGCTTACATTTTAATTGAGTTAATAGCAAGATATGCGAGTTATCGCTTTGCTATTAGCACTTGGATTTATCAGATAGTGCGTGCATAAATAATTATAAAAGTTTGCATTTTAGATGACTTAGATGATTTAATCTAGTAATCATTTCAGTACCAAATATTGATGTTGCTGTTCTCGTTTGGGATAATTGCAGGAAAATATTTTCTATGTCGGTTTAGTGCGATTTTTGTTGCAGTTACTAGATTACAAATGTGGACAGAATTTGTCAAAGCTCCTCAATGGAATTCCCTTTGAGATACAACAATTAATCTAGCAAAACTTACGATCAAAAAGTACGTATTAGGTGTTGCGAACCTAGTAACAAATTAGTTCAGTTTTGACCAGCTTTGGTAATTGCAGTAAGTAAAGATGATTTATTTCTTTGTAGTGGATTTGCTGTTATTCAGTTTATGTTGCTGTTTTATTATTCTTTTGATTATTGTCAGTGGTGCTTTTGTTCTCATTTTGGTATAGTTGTTGCTATTTTTATTTTCATCTTTTCTGTTCGCATTTTTTTAGAATTATTACAGTTCAACTTTGTGTTGGATTTTTTCTTTGTCGTTGTTTTCATCGAATTGTTCGTGTACTTTTGTTTTTAGTCTAGTATTTTTGTTATTATTATTATTATTATTATTATTATTATTATTATTATTATTATTATTATTATTATTGAACTGGCCTGTCATTTTTGTCTCGATGAATATATTAATAATGCCAATTCACATGATAACACAACCAATTATTTTCTGAAGACATTATCCCTGCGAAGCCCTCCCGAAAACTCGAATATGTTTGGAAAATATAATACCTTTGTCTGTTGATCACATTTTAAGATAATTACCAATCGTCAATAAAGTTAACATTAACTTAAACGAAAATGACTGTTCAAGAAAAATTACCTTATGTAAGAAAATAAGCATTATTCACAATCTAACATTACGAACATCAATAAACTGAATATAATATTCTGGATATATAAGAATAAAAAATATTATTATTAATTATTATTATTATTAATAATAAGAAAATAAAAATATTATTCTTGCTAGAAATAAGAGTTGAAATTGGAAAATAGTGTTCTGTACATTAAAGAATTAAATTACTCTGAACATAGTCATGCTACATCACCCACCGCCAAGATTCACGTCATCCTTGTCAAATTTAAATCGAACTAGTGGGCGGAGTCTTGATCTTATTTCTTCGGTGTGCTCGGATATAGTTTCTGTCACGCCGATTTGTTCTTTACGCTTTCAAGTACTCATTGTCTCTTGAAATGATGGTAGCTCTTGTTCCAGATTATTATCACAATCCGATGTCATTGGTCCCCTATTCCGGAACTCATATGCTGGCTTTAACCGATATATTTACATTATAATCGGTCACGAAGAACTTCGGACTGCGCTTCATTATCGGATGAGGTCCAGTATACTTAGTCTTTCATTTTGACAGAACAGCGTCCATTCGGACATAGGCTTGTTTACAAGTGTCTAACGCCTTCGAAATATATACTGGCTGATGGTGTTCTCTCGGTGGTTGTGCACGCAGATAATTTAGATCACGCTTGAGTTGCCGCGAAATACGTATAGTTGTTTTGATTAAATCTGGTACTTGTTCGTAATCTTTGGACTTCATGCACGGATTCAAACGAACCATTGCCCTTGAGTGAATGAGTTAGGCGATCGACGCGATTTGTTAAATGACAATAGTAATCCGCTTCCGCCTTAATTCATATGTACGTTTTTTGGTGATTGAGTTTCTTTTTTGGCAGGTTACCTTGGGACCAGCGAAGAAATACACAAGGAATGCCGCTGCGGCATGTTTGCATGCATCTTCTTTCGGCGTGTCCCCGCATGCTGTAATTTGTACACCACTTGTCGTAGTGGGCATTAATAAATGACAAGAACAGTGTATATGTTGCGATGAGGAACATTCTCGCAATGGTCTTGTACAATGTGTAATAAGCTAATAGATTTGTGACGACCTCATTGAAAAATTCTAGCACGCACGCAGCATTGAATACGAGATGCGTACCTGTTGAAGCACTAGCTTGAGCCGAATAATTCATCTTCAACAAATTGCGGTCTTCATGCAAGCGACGTAGACACCAGAAATACATTAATTCCCAACCGATAAGTTGACCCAAACCGTGCCGTTTATCCACAAAATTGTTGCTCAGCTGGAATGCGATTAGTGCACGTAGTGGTGTAGCATTGCCATTCTTAATGAAGGTCGTCGTACTTACGGATGATAATTCGTGTAATCTGTATATATTTTACGTAACTAATTCATTGACGAACGCGAGATTTTATTAAAACAGCATAATACCTTCAGAAAATATATACATAACAGGCAAAGATAGGTTCAAGACTCTAGCTACCATTCAACGTCAATCTAGTACACAAAACTAACACAGCACTATGTTCCACATCGGGCGCCAGTTTCAAGCGCCGCCAACTGGCCAGCCTTTTCGTCTCCTCGACGATCACAGCAATAACGTCAATTCACGCAACGGCACAATATATCATTTATTGAACATTTAATCCTTATATAATCAAATAGCCTTTTGTGCGTTGATCCACATTTTACGATGACAAACAATCGTTAATAGAGTTAACTAAAAATTAAACAAACGCAAGCGACTGTTCGGGAAAAATGGCTTAATTAAACGAACATTTGTTGCGCGGGTGATGATAACAATTATTATAATCAAGGTCGCGGTCTTTATATAAACACCTGACCCATTAATTACTTACATATGTCAGTATAAACTAAGAATTGTATAGTGTAGAAAAGGCAATTCATCCAGTAGACCGGTTTCGTCCTTATTGGGAACTCATCAAGTACTGGCCAGAATATGCCGCGGACAGGGCTCGAACCTGGGCACATCTGCTTCGGAATTAACCAAGTTATATTAGTTAGTATATAACTGACAATTGTGTGAAGTGTAGTGTGCGGCAGAATGGCTCAGTAGTTAGAACATCATATTCAGAAACAGACGTGCCCAGATTCGAGCCCTGTCCGCGGCAAATTCTGTCCAGTACATGCTGAGTTCCCAATAAGGTCGAAACCGGTCTACTGGAGGAATTGACTTTTTATACTGCATAATTCTTAGTTTATACTGACATATGTAAATAACTAATGGATCAGTTGCTTTTATTAAGACCGCAAATTTGATTACAATAATTGTCATCACCGCCCGCGCAACCAATGTTCGTTTAATTATATAAATGTTCATTTGAATACCACTTCCCCATGTAATGTGGTGTCTGTTCAGTAATGACAGATTGGGGATGGTTAGTTGGAACTTTGGGTCTAAATGGATGCCATATGAGCTCCACCTAAAGGAAAAATTGACTAACCAAGTTACATTAGTTAGTATATAACTGAAAATTGTGTGTAGTGTAGTGTGCGGCAAGATAGCTCAGTGGTTAGAGCACCAGATTCCGAAGCAGACGTGCCCAGGTTCGTATCCTGTCCGCGGCAAATTCTTGCCAGTACCTGATGAGTTCCCAATAAGGACGAAACCGGTCTACTGGATGAATTGCCTTTCTACACTATACAATTCTTAGTTTATACTTACATATGTAAGTAATTAATGTAATGCGCGAGACAAATCGCAACCCTGCCATAATAATAAAATGGCTTATAAGAGAAATATGCCATAATCTAGCATTAAGAATATCAATAAACTCCAAACACTAACACTCGCATACATGAATTAACTAACGCTAAACATGAGTTGTGCTAAAACGATTGGCAAGTGAAATAGAGGTCTGTGCACACACACACACACACACACATATATATATATACATATATATATATATATATATATATATATATATATTATTATATATATATATATATATATATATATATATATATATATATATACAGGATTATTCAATGTCCCTACAGATCATTTAAAATTTGAAGTGAAATTATTGGATATGCACATACACAGAGATAGAGTCACACCAAAATATTATGGTTTAGTAAAAGTGCGAAACCTAATAGCCCATTGAATATTGTTATTTTTACTGTCCAGAAATCGTTTACGTAAATGTGTAATTTTCATTTGCGTTAACAATGTCTACTAAAATAACTGTAATTGTGAGCTCCTATCATTTAGTTAAACTGTACAAAAAAACATACTAAATTAAAAAGGGTTGATTAGCGAGCATAGTTGTTATATCCATATACACAGGTAAACCGTTGCCTAAATCATTGGATTTGTCTTGACATTAGGTTATTGATCACCTGTTAATATCAGAATTTATATGATGATTAGGCACATTAGATTGTATGTAAGCATGCGCATAAGTATATTATGAAAATCTATAAATAAATAATGTGTTCAAATTGGACAGACGTTGTCGGTTCTATTAGCAATGACTATATTACATTGGTACTAATCAATAAATTATGCAAAACGCTCCTGAAACTGGAAATGTACGTACGAGATTTGTACGACACGTAAGCTATCTAGACTGCTGTTGATAAAAATATGATAACTACTGTATCCTAAATAATCAGATTAGTGAACTCAAATATAGAGTTGAGATGCAGTCTTTAGTAGAGTTACCGTTTCGGCTGGTTAAATTAATCATGCATTTCCAGGAAGTAGAAAGCGGAGCGTATAGAAGGGGTCCTTTCTCGAGCATACATCTTAATTTCAAGTCAAACAGTAAATACCAATGAAAATCGATACATCAAAGTCAATGCCAATTTCTTCAATAGAATCCGAAGTCGGTTTTCGTAAAGACGGACGAAGTGAAGGAGGAACACAGGTTCAAGTTTACACCAGACTTTAATTTAAGCAAACACGTAAAATACATTAAAGTAACATTTATCGCGCGGGTGGTGGTAATAATTATTGAAATCAAGTTTGTCAGATTAATATAAGCACCAATTCCGTTGTACTTAACCGGTCACACAAAAACTGGTGGTAGTTTGTCTACGATGTGCGACTGGTTTAATGCAATTGAATTTGTGTTTTATAGCTGTCTAGTAAACCCCTTGGCAAAAGGGAGAATATTGAATAGTAAACACACTAGGGTTTCATAAAATCCCAAGAAATTATTCTCATCTCATGTATATTGTTTAAAACATGTGTCCAGCTACATAAAAATTAAAGATACACAAAAGTGAATGCAAGTAGGAACATGTTGATTTAACTGATCTTGCACCTCATTCAGTGGAACTCGGACATAATTTACTGGAATGGCTAAAAACGCATATCGATATTCAGTCGTAACAGAAAGGCAATATAAATTATGCATTCCATTGAACCTATGCCGCGAGATTATATTATGAATTTAACAGTGGTGGAAAATCGCTAGACTCCATTTAAAATCAACAATTTTATAATGATAGGACGCAACAACGATACGTACCAAATTCGGAAATAAGCTACAGAAAAAGAATAAGTATATTTGACAAAATTATCGCACTTTATGCAGTCTTCCTATATGCCCACAGTAGTCTATTGCGGGACCACTGATAACACTCATATTTCGATAAAAACTTAATTCCTTTACATTTCCAGGTGCATAGTTTGTCTTTGTCCCTGACTGATGAGTTCTCAGACTGACGGGACCCGTCAGAACCCATTAATTCAATACAAAAGACAAGCTATTCATCGGGAAATTTAAAGCAATCAAGATTTACTTTTAATGAAGTTTATGATCTTCATATAAACACCTGACGCATTATAGATATAAATTTATCTCAATATTGTATAGTGTAGAAAAGACAATTCATCCATTAGACTGGTTTCGTCATTATTTCGAAATCAGCAGTTACAGTGTAGAATTTGCCGTTTGACAGGGTTCAAACCTGAGCATGTCTGCTTCAGAATATGGTGCTCTAATCACTCAGCCACCCTGTGTACTTGATTATTAATTTGAACTTTTAAGAAAAATATAGATAAACATCTCAAGTGTGACATTAACAAATTAGTAATTATTTAGACTGCATTCACACATCTTACTATAATATTATAGTCTGTCTTGTGCATGAATAAATCGCCAAGCGACACCTATGTTGCACTCACATTGATGTACTATTTTATGTAATTATATTCGCATGTTATATTAACCTGTATATAACTAGACACAGCAATATAACCTACGACTATCTAGTATAACAATAGCAATCGCAATGACAAGATTCACCTGAAAAGTAAATTTATTTTCTTCTTTATTAATTATAAATATCTTATATGATATGTTTTCTTCGTTTATACAAAATGGTGAAGTTGGCTATTGTGTTTATAAATGTCAATTCAAATTAATTATTGAGTAGGTAAACATGCAATCTATTTACGTTTTTCGCACCCAGACTACTTTTAATGTTTAATGCAATTAATTGGTAATGCTCGTAACAGAAAAGTTAAAAAATTCACTAAAATACATTGATAATTACCACGAATTGTGATCGTGGTTTGTCACTTTAGCACTAACAGTTTTACAAAGATCCGATTGATCCCAATTTCCAAGTACGCATCAAGTTCATCTTCGTAGCGCCTGAGTACTGATTCGTCCCTTTCCTCCGAAGGCTTTAACATCATTCATACTAATCCCTAGAAATAGGGGACAATCTAATCTTCGTTGATTGGTTACGACAGTGCTATCCTTGTGCCTCTACTCGCAAATACACACTGCACAATGCTCACATTAGCAGATTTAAGCAAATGTGGTAATCCCGTTCCGAAACATTGAAATACTAAATTTTTTAAAACTGATTGTAATTTAAAAATATATATTTATCGAAATAATAATTGCCACAAAATTCATCATAATCTTAGGTTGAACCATGCTTAACCAATGAAAATCGGTATTTCTCAACTGAATAAGATTAGAATCATTAAAATTAAACACCTAGGACAAAATGTGATGGAATTAAGGAGCAACGATAAGCGTTGTTGTATGGTGATTAACTGCTTAATAGAATTACGTAAAATTGTGTAGATGGAAGAATGTTCAAAAGATAATGACGTTAACGCACTCCAGACTAAATTGAATTGTAAAATCGATAGCCATAAATCATAATTTGTAAAACAGTTATAAGCTATGGGTAACTGAACAATCTCATTGATTGCGCGGGAAGAGGTTGGCAGGAGGCGATATTTCAAAAAAAATGTTTGAGAGGTTGTGCTTGACACCCATTCGAATGTATCTAAGCATATGCACAACGTAGAAAAGCTGCTCTCAGTCACAACCACTGAAGCGTCGTCGCTTCCTTCAGCCATAGTTCGAACTAGACGAACATATGAAGTAAAAGCAGTCAGCTTAACGAGGCTCATTCACGGTAGTCTGGAATACGTTGTCCTTTAGGAAATTTTGGACATACAATTTTTACGCAATGTGACTGACGCCAGTTTTGACATTGTTTGCGACTTGTTAGATAGGCTTGAATTGGTGCTTATCCAAATCTCAAAAGCTTGACCTAACGAAATGATGTCGCCACGCGCGCAATGGATACTCGTTACATTGTAGAACTTATGTGCTTGCGGCGAATGTCTTCACATCGTTCATGTTTGTGGCTGCAAAGAAATTGTGTCGACAAAAGTTCTATTCAAGAAGAATGTATTTGAAGTTCCAGGGTTGAGTGCCGTAGACCTGATTTGTCTTGAATGGCAGCAAGTTTGTGCAAGCGCCTGAAAACTATTACTCTGTATCCCTTGTGTCACCCGTGATGCATACTACACGCAATTTCAAGTCATACACCAACATATCTCTTTTTTGGTTAGCACTGCCTTCGTGTGTAACCTATTATGAATTTACCTGATGAATTTCATTTGACCTCTGTTGCAATGTTGCGTTAATATAATAAATCAGGTTTGCGAGCTTGATGTAAACACCAATCCCATTGTATTTAACCAGTCGTCGAACAAAATAGCATAACTACTGCCAGTCGCACGCACTGACACGCCTTGGCCTTCCATGATCATGATCATAGTAAGACGGGCAAACTGACTTGCGAGGATCAAACTGCTTTGCATATATATGAATAGGAAAATTAGAAACGCGGCTATCACCTCTAATTGTCTAGCATGCATTGTACTTGAATCGAAGTATATGCGACTGACGGTAATTTTGCTATGTTGTTCAACGACTGGTTAAACACAATGGGATTGGTGTTAACTTCAAACTCGCAAATTTGATTTAAAGAATTGTTTCCACCACCCGCGCAACCAATTATTGTTAAATTGTATTGCCTATACATGTATATGTGGCGAAAGCTGCAAACAGTTAATGTTCGTGACCGCATAGAAATTGTGCAGCCGACATTTCCAGTCAAGTTCAATGAATGCGAGACTGCAAGAGGTGAGAGCCGCATATCTAATTTTTATTTCCAGATATATTTATACCGCTTCGATCTTCGATAATCAGTTGGCTGTCGTACTCTGATGATGATCACGGAAGGTCGAAATGAAACAGTGCGGTGCGGCTGGCAGTAATTTTGTTATGTTGTTCGACGACTGGTTAAACACAGTGGTATTGGTGTTTACTTCAAACTCGCAAATTTGATTTAATTAATTGTTACCACCACCCGTGCAATCAATTATTGTTAAATTGTATTGCCTATACATGTATATGTGGCGAAAGCTGCAAACAGTTAATGTTCGTGACTGCATAGAAATTGTGCAGCCGACATTTCCAGTCAAGTTCAATGTATGCGAGACTGCTAGAGGTGAGAGCCGCATATCTAATTTTGCTTTCCACTTATTTGCATTGCGGTTTGATCCACGCTAGTCAGTTCTCCGTCGTTAACCGATCATGGTCGTCGAAGTTCGAAAAGCGTCAGTATGTGTGACTGATGTGTCGCTCCTTAATAAACGCAATGATATTGGTGCTTTCAGCATTCTCGTAAATTTAGTTTAAATTATTCTAGAAGCGTTATCGTGTGTTCAATTTCAGCTCTCACCAATTTCGCCTA
>JAQBSW010009317.1:0-29487 GCA_029291075.1 Eudiplozoon nipponicum | reverse complement strand
TCGTTTTATGTCACCATTCACACAGAAGAGCTGAAGTATCGTTGTTGTTATAACCAGCAGCACAATCAAAGATTGCATAATTTCATAATCAGGTAATGCAATTTTCAATCAAAAGTTGATAATAACTACAATGCTAAATTAAAGAAAGCTAATAACACACTGTTGTTGTATTATAACATCAAGATAGGAATTTTGGATGCACAAGTACAGGTAGAAATTTATTCACGTGGTTTATTATGAGCTGTGTATAAGCAAACGACTACTATCGTATCTATTTAAGACAGAAATTCACACAAAAGGTAAGGTTGCCCTTTAGATTATGCACTATCAAAGAGTAAAAGCCCTATTAATTATACTGAATCAGGATAAGATCGAATTTGGCGATAAAAAATATAAGCATTTTAGATAAGGAATGATTAAATACGCCAAAGCTTTCCTTCGGTTTGCAGTTCTAAATGCAAGACATTTATGCTGATAACAAAAACAATTTCATTTCGATAAATATTGTGTGTTTCCTAAATTGGAATAACTAATATATTAAAGAAATTATACTTTTATGCATCACAGAGAGCATAAGAAACTTGCCTCAATTTATCTGTCAATGTTTACCTGAAAGAGGGCAACAAAAGCAAAGATAAGTACCACGAATTTTGATTGTGGGTTGTCACTTTGCACTATCAGTTTCGCAAAGAACCGATTGATCCCTATTTCGAAGTACGCATCGAGTTCGTCTTCGTGATGGCTGCGTGCTGATTCGTCCCTTTCCTCCGAAGGCTTCAACACGAAGCAGCACCCAGAACCACGAAGAAGAATTCGATGTGTACTTGGAAATGAGTATAAATCGGATCTTTGCAAAACTGATAGGGCAAAGCGACAACCCACAATCGCAATTCGTGGTAATTATGAATGTGACGCCCGCACTGCGCAACCTCACTATAAAAGCATAGATTTGTCGCATGTCTATTTTTACGTCATTCAAATAAGTTACCTGAAGCATTTTAATTAATAACTATATTAAGCACCAGAAAATGTCATATATTAAAATTGCATACTGTCTAATTAACCTGTCACCGGTAGAATAAGCCTTGGTTGTGCTATCAAAATACAATCATTCGAAATTACGTGTCCGGTACTACTGCGCAGTTAGCACAAGTGTATTTGTGTAACAACGGAATTAGAACAAATATGTCAGACGTAGAAATAAGGCTGCGGTTTTTAAAGTAAATTTATAGAGTAGAGTCCATAAAATAATACCACTTGCAAATGGCGCTTATCAGTTTTTGGTCAAAGACAGTCTATGTGAAGATAGAACCCAATCTCACTAGTCGTGGTCGCGATTACAGCCATTTACAACATACAAATAACTCAAGATATGTTTCATAGTTTTACAACAGTGCAATATCAGATTTTACAAATTGATGAATTACTTTTGGACATTAATTATTTCCATTATTTAAATTATTATTTTTATCACATACATTGAGCCCATTTCGAGATTTGCCTAAATACCGATGTGACCAGAACAGTGCTTATAACCTCTCTAAATGTAATTATTTTTTATATCCCGATAAAATTAAAGATGAGCTTACAAAAAGTACAACTACGCAGTTCAAGTGCTAAACAATATAAACAACATTTTATAAACAAAAAAATGGGCATCAAATCGTTTGCAAAAGTTTTGCCTGAAAAAAATATTGACTTTAGACAAAATCAATACCGGAACGTGATATGTACACTCTTCATTAGCAATACCTGACCGCGGCAAATGAAATAAAATAGTTTAAAACACGTCGATTAGGTTTTTTATTTATTTTTCCTACTATATTCACAACTAAAGCGCAGAACAATGAATTTTATATTTACACATGACCTTAATTTTTCTTGCTATATTGACAATTTAATTTGCACTGTAATTGAATTTCCTGCTCTCCTTCTATCTTTCGTCCTTCTCCCTCACTCTCACTATTTTGTCATACACGTAAAAACTATCATATACGCATTTCAATATGCACGATGTCTTGCCGCTGCATTCGTAGGAGGTCATGAGACGTGATATTTATGCTGAGTGAATTAAGGCGTGTTCACGTCACAATTAACATTAACACACAAATTCGCATAACCAGTTATTCAACGTTTACGTTAAATAAACTATGGATACAAAGCTGAAATCTTAAGATGTAGACACAAATCACCATTTAAGCAAGATTCTATGCGGATTCCGTAACACTTGTTTGTACAATGGCACAAGCCAGACATTTCATAGTAAGAGTTCTCACAAATTTATTCAGCAATTAACAGTCCAAATAGCTTGGCATAATAGGCTACCTCACTGTTTAACCACCAACACTTATACTTGCACAATTAACACAACGGCAAAATTGTACGCCGCGATGGGAGGAAATTATAATCATCTTATATTTAATATTAAAAATTTCTAACAAAATAATCAAAAATAAGCAAGTTTGTAATTTACATGAACACCGAAATGCCAGATTGCCTAAAAAATGGATTTAAAAGGTCAATAATTATAATAGAAAAGATTAGACGATGCCAATAATAATGCAGAACGTTAAAATGTTTTCCATGGCAGCTTTTAGCTAGCTTCAAATTAAAAGAGCACTAGATCACATAAAAAATATAAATTCGAGACAAAGATGATCTCAACGACTTATGACGCATTTAACAATCAGAAAGACCTCAAATGGCACAATGGAGATAACCGTACGCGAAGGATGTTAATGGTCGTTGTTTCAATCCAATTCTTACAACAGAATTGTTACAATCATACTGACCTGCACAATTCCATGCAAACACACCTACGGTTCACCATGGCATATTACGTTATCACCAAGTAAATCGTAACTGTTGATGGAATCTCCATTAGTTTGGATTTTGTATATATCATTTTTAATGTAAATGTTTGCCGAACCGACAATTCGATGGTTTTGAAAGCGCAATTTATAGCGATTTATGCATAAAAAAGTGTCCTAATCAACTACTTTTTAAGTCGCAAATACATAATAGTACATTTTAATGGCTTTATGCGGGGAAGGCACGCCAAATTATTCACCATATGGAAACGAATGTTTCCTAATTGTACTGGAACAGTTCGTGCCACGACTTTCCGTTTGTAATAATCACCTTCATAATCAAAAATATATTAGCTTAGCATATGAATGCCTCACTGATGTATTTATGAAAAAGATTAAAGACCAATTGTGTCTTCCAAGCAAGGAGGGGGTCTATCCAGTAAATTGTCGTTTGCTCTATCTACCTATTAACAAGAAATACATGGGTGGGGTCAACAGTGTTCCTTCCCGTCGCAGAAGATAAAATTAAAATTAAAATTGCATACGCCTAACTCTAAATCACAAATAAAGTCACGTTATTTAAATTCAGGCACCATTTGAAAAGCATTTGGCCGGATAGAAAACATTTTCCGTGTAATTCTAGTTTAATGTAATTCATGCTTAGACGTGCAAAAGGCAATTCAAAAAAGGATTGAAACTAAATAAGAATAGGAATATCGGCCACAACGCATAAAAGTAACAGACAATACCAAGAGTTGACAATCCAGTCATTGCGGACACATTCAAAAACGAAATAGATGACGCATCATGTGGATCAACGAGAAGGTAGTTTAAATTTGAAATTTCATAAAAGACATGATAAGATGATATTTGTTACAAAAATTTACGACTATTATTGTATAAAGAAAAATAACAGTAAAAAATCGAATCTACTTGCCGTAACAACGGAATAAATGACATAATGATAACCATTGTCTTTGAATATTACACTGTATAGTTTATAAGAAGAGAAAACACATAAAGTAACAAAATGTCTGCTTTTAGTGGATAATGGCCAGGTTATTTCCAGAATAACTGAGCACATATTTCATTCATTCATTTATTTAAATTATTGATTTTGCTCTGATTAATGGATGAGATCTAGTCCGAAATTCAGTTTGTATAAAACTTCACGTTGGTGGTCTATGGCGAGTTAGTTTGTGAATACGCGTGCATAGGTGATTCTGTGCGAGTCTGAGTGCGTCTAAGGATCATTGTCATCGAATTTCAAAATTATGTTTGTAATCTCGGTATTCTTTCATTGATAGATTGAGCTTTGACAAGGTGTTCGCTTTGATGTGCTCTTACGTGTACGAATGTTTTTCCCGTGTGGTGTCTTTTGCGTCGCCTTGATATTTGTTTATTTTTTTACTTTGTAACAGCGGAGGGTGTGCACATCGGAGAGTTGGCAGGGCGTATACTTGTGCACTTTTTATCACTTGTTAATGATTAATGTGATACCTTTTGCACAGTTGTTTTTACTTCAGGTTTGTTCCAATCAAATCCAAAGTTTGTTTTGACGCTGGTCTAATGGGCGTTCTAGCTCATCAGTGGGCTAGTAAACTGTTATTGGTTTGCGTGGTTCGTGACCAGCCAGGTAAACCAATTTTTTGATTTACTATTTGAATTGTTTTGGGCCGGTCAGATTCTGTCCTATTTAAAGGGCTTCCTAAATGTATTTTAATTTGTCGGGTGTTGATTTGTGCAGAACTAAGAGATTAGTTAAATTACCTGATTACTCTGACAATGTCAGGTTTTTTAATAATTTTTCGCGATATATTTTGGTTGATTCGGTCAGCTAATTGCTTTTTTTATAGTCCAATAAATATGCCACCACATTTACATAAATATATATGTAGACTATAAAAGATTCCTTGAGAAGTGGCAATTGATACACGGCAACCAACTACATGATTCTGTCTGTTGAATGTCAAGTTACCTATTGCACTAAGGAAATTCGTCTTGTGACTCAATTTAACCGTCGTATAATAATTGAAGGTGGTAGGTCGCCGCCTAACTGTACGTTTAGGAAAACATTTTTGTTGGTATTCTCTTTAGTACGAATCGGACGTGGTCTGATGTTGAGATCCTTGAACAACCCCGGGTAATAGTAGTTTTATCATTTATCCCAGCTCTTCCTCAGTCCTGTGTTAAGAGCAGATTTTCCTGATTCGGTTTGCCAGGTTGTCATTAAGATTATTTGTGAGTTTTTAAAAAATTAATGTTCTACTAGATGTATTACCTAATGGAAGTGGATTTTTGTGTATTGATATTGTAAAATTACCACATTTTCTCGTGTGAGTTGGATGTCAAAGAGGAAAAGTGTGTGGGATATCTCCATCTCAAGAGTTAATTCGATGTACTGATAGGCTTCTTTGGCTTGTTTAGTGATTTCAACTGCACCTGCTGCTTTTGGGATGAACAATAGTAGATCATAGGTGTATTTTTAGTAAAATATGCTCAGGTAGATAAAGATTTTCCGGTTATTTTGCTCAAGATGAACGGAAATATTGACATTCAAACGTAATTTGCACGTTTTTAAACGTGCTAATATGTCGTCTTTGAGGTCATTAGTATACATAATCAGGTTGCTCAAGTGGAATATTTCGAAAAAAGGATGAAACGTCAGGTGAGGAAATTTAGTTGCCTCGTCTTTCCCCCCTTAATTCATCTGCTTCCGTGAAAAAGTCTTTGATGTTGTTGATGTCTATGTCATTTCGTAGTGGTTGAAGCCGTTTATAGCAAAACTTATCTAATCTATGTTGCGGTACAATGATCTATGACATAAAAGTTCGCATCGGTGGAGTTTCTTAGGCTGTCATGGTTTCATGCGTTTTTGTTTTGCCGTACATTCCTATGCCATTCTTTGCGTTTGATTGTATTGTAGTCCTTTCTCATTGACTAATTCTGGCGGATGCGTTATGTTATGTCGTTTAAAAGGCATTAAGATCCAGCCTGGAAAATAAAAATGTAAATATTTTCGACAGCTCAATCGTATATCTTTTGGTAGTTACCTTGGACTTCTCCTGACAAATGTATATATGCACAGTCTCGTGCACACGAGGCAGAAATAACATAATCGACGACTAAAAATTTAAAAAAAGGCATACTGATGATCTACTGTTTGGCATCCAATACGCAGTAGGTGCAGCTGAAATCATGAAAAAAACCAATGAAGCAGACCAATATGTCAAGTTCACTTTCGAGGTGAAGAAAGAAAATACATTTTCCTGTTTTTTCATAGAACTCATTCGTGAAAAGCGGTAATTTGACACTGACAATGCATAGAAAATGACCTTTTACTAGGCAATACATCTATTACAACATTAGTGTTTTAAAAACTCACGAATAAACTTAAATCACAACCTAGCAAACCGAATCATAAATTCTGCTCAGAACAATAGACTGAGGAAAACCAAGGTGAAATGAGAAAACTACCACTAAAACACAACTCAGAGCTGCTCAATTGTGTCAACATCAGAACACATCCGAGCCGTACTAAAGAAGATAAATTTTCCATTTAGAGGCGACCTAACGGCCTTGCTTATTGCACGACGATTAAGTATATTCATAAAGGCGATTTTCCCTAGTGCGTAATTCAACATGAAATTCTGCAGACGGAATTATGAGGTTAGATGCCAAGTATCAATTGCCGATTCTCAACAAATCCTTTATAGTCTATAAATCTTCATCTACGTGCGGTGGCATATATTTTGGGAAACAGAAAGCAATTAATTAACAGAATCAAACCAATGTATCGCAGAATAGCCTTCAACCGTCAGGAGAATCAGCTATTTTAGAGCATATTTTCGAAAAAGGCACGCAGGAAATTTAAATAATTTCTTTGTTCCGGACAAAGCTTGGACCGAAAAAGTATTATTCATATCAGAACAAAATCCATACTGCCTCAATATTCATATGTTCAATCAATATGACAGTTTACTTGACTGGTCAGGAATCAACCAAAACTATCACACATAAACAATAATTGATTGCGCGCGAGGTGGTAACAAGTCTTTAAATCAAGTTTGCGAGTATTAATTAAACACAAAGTACATTGTATTAAAACCAGTCGTCGAAAAACTCAGTGAAACAATCGCCAGTTGCACGCACTGACGCGTTCCGATCTTCCATGATAATCATCAGATTACGAAAGCAAACTGACTATCGAGGATCTAACTGCACTGCATATAAATGGAAAGCAAAATTGGACATGCGGCTCTCAGCTCTAGTAGTATTGCATACACTGTACGTGACTGGAAATGTCGGCTGCACAATTTCTAGGTAGGCGCGAACATTAACTGTTTGCAGCTTTCGCCACACACACACAATATATATATATATATATATATATATATATATATATATAATTTAATATGTTACAGACGAGCCCGATCGCCCATTGGACCAGCGTCAACAAACATTGGATTGGATTGGCAAAAAACATGAAGTTAAAACAGCTGCCAAAATGGTATTACTTTAGTCATTAACAAGTGACAAAAAGGGCAAAAAAATATGAGGTGCCAACACTAAAAACTGCACAAACTGCGCTCATACAAGGGGAAAAACCAATATCAAGGCGATACAAAAATACATGATAAAGGAAAGCATTTGTACACGCAATAGCTAACGAGTCGAATATTTTGTCAAAATTAAATCCATAAAATCATGAATAACTAGATGTCAAACATCATTTTGTAATACAATGAGAATGACCTTTCCACGCACTCAAACTCGTACACAAACACACATGCACACGCATTCCCAAATCAACTTTCTGTAAATCACCAACATGAAATAGAAGTAAAACATAAAATCAGACTATTTCACATCCACTCAATCAATTGAAAACACGCAATAAATATCTAGATATAAGATTGCAATGTGTAGTTGAGTATTCTCGAAATAAACAGACAATAATCCTCAATAAGCATAAACTTTGTTAATAAATATATTTTCTCTTCCTAAATATATTGATTTTTAAAGATTATTTTAACATTGAGATGATGATTCCTATTTGCTGCATAAAGCGTTTTCAATTGATGTATCTTGATTATACTTTATTTAGTTACATAAAACAATGTTGCATTGCTAAGTTACGCAGAATATATCAGGAGGTTCCTGTGTTCATTGTCAGAGTCATAAATGTTATAGCAAAAACAACCTAAACAAAAATTTTTTCCAATGCCGCGTTTTGCGTACGCGGGTTATAGCTGTACACGGGCAGTTACACAAAGATTCGATTGATCACAATTTCCGATTTTGTTTTGTCTTTGATCGAGTTGAGTTTTCGTTCGTCCAGAAAATGGGAACCTATCACATCATGCACTGGCGACGTTTTACATTTTCATCATCTCTCAGGCAACACAATACGATTTAATAGTAGATGAATGTGTTCAAATCATTCTGTTTAGAGATTGATTCTCAACACCATCCGCGTTTAGTTACTGAGACAAATTCTATGATTAAAATAGTGTTGAGAAAAATATATATAAATAGAATGGTTTTGGAACGAGGTTACCACATTTGCTTAAATCTGCTATTGTGATCATTGTGTTGTGTTGCCTGAGGATGGTGCTGGAAACTAGGCACCGAAACGTCGCCAGTAAACAAAGATGTGATAGGACCGCATTTCCATTGGGACGAACGAAAACTCAACTCGATCAAAGACAAAACAAAATCGGAAATTGTGATCAATCGGATCTTTGTGTAACTGCCCGTGTACAGCTATTACCCGCGTACGCAAAACGCGGCATTGGAATGAAATGAAGCTGGCACTCCGCAAAACCATTTCAAAAAATACTAAACTAAAATTGACAATAAAATGCGGATCTCCTTTTCCATAGCGTCTTTTATTAAAACAGGCTCCAGCTGTACCAAAACAAACGTTTTCATCCAGTTGTCTGCGCAGCACCGAAATAAGAGTGAATGACGCGGGAAAAAATCGCAATGACAATAGTTAGACTATATTTTCATTCCCAGCTTACGCATGCACCCTATACTAACCAAAAAGGTTAACCAAAAATGTCACCTCTTGGATTAGTCAAAATGGCTTCACAATAAAATATGAATTTAAATGGCCCTGTGTGGCATACTAGTAAGTTTATGAACCGGAGTTTAAGATTAAAATAGATCACTTTAAAATTGTGTTATAAAACCAGGTTTTCGTCATGTTATTCTGTTCCAGGAGCTCAGGAATATGCTAAAATAAATGTAGATTAACAAACCGTGTTGCTGTTAATACTACGAGACGATTTGTATTTTTATTTTCAAATTTAGCCTAAATGATAAACAATAGAGTTATTATAACTTGAAGAACTTACGGGCGTCAGATATGTTGTGTTGGAAGTTATTATTCAGGAAATTTTACATTTTTTTTGCAAACTACGAAACCTTATTCCTATTTTACTGTAAAGTTTGTCCATTTTTATTGAGCATTTTTTGTGAACTAATAATTTGATAATTTCTAGCACAATTTTGTTTGGAGGATGATACTGCTGGGCATAGAGCAATAAATCAAATTTGTATTGTTTGGGGAAATTTCAACTTTAAAAATGTATCAATTATGCAAAAGTCTCAAGTGGCTTTCGTTAAAAAACTAGAAATTTTCATCAGCATTTCAGTCCTAGTATGATAAATAATTCCCATAGTTGTGCGACAATGAAGCTTCGGTATTTGCTCCCTGTGTTGGTTTTTTTCCAATTCGTATAGATTCAAAGTGTGGGCATTTTTAACTTAGGTCTATATTCATAACAGAACTATAACTACTGAAAGTTTTTTCCAAATATTAGAAAAGATTGGTGTGAAGCCACATATATATATATATATATATATATATATATATATATATATATATATATATATATATATACTGTATCTAGTTTTATTGGGCCACTTCTGACAAAAGAGATCATAGCTTTGTAGATGGGTTGCCTTTTAAACTACAATGCTTATGCGTGGAAGATTTATAAATAGCAATTTTATCCAGTCAGTTGACTTGATTATTCAGTAATCCTTCTGGTAAAATGCAATGACATTCTAAGTAAAAGCAACATAATTTATTTTTGATTGAGTGTGATTAATAAAATTATCTGTATGTTTGAGTAAGTTAGTTAATTTAATACTAGTAATGCAACATTTTTTGTAAAGTAAATTATTGAAAGTATATATCAATTGAGTAACTGAATGCATAGAAGCCATATTTGGTTAATAAACTAGAGACAAATGAAATAGTATTTTTTTTATTGAAAATGGGGCTAGTATAAAAGTAAAAATTAGAATCAATAACCGTAATATTGAGCGATAAGTATCTGGCTTAGTAATAATATATACTGACCGTAAAATAATTAAAATGATTGAGACAGGCAGAGTGCATAAAGGGGACAAACGGGATAATTTGTTATTAATACCTGGCTTCACTGTAAATACGGAAGTTAATTAATAACAATAATAATAATAATAATAATAATAATAATAATAATAATAATAATGAGTAAATGATATAGAATGCATGCGTAAGAAAGGTGATTGACATATTTAAACAATGCAGTTTTGTTTCGATGTAAAGGTCACTGAAAATAAGAATAGTTTTAATAAACAAATAAGAATATTCTAGTCATTCTAATGAAGGCGGAAGCGTAATCATACTAGTTACGCTTTCATTTTTAGTTATTCATTTTAAGAAAATTTTGATTAAAACATTTTAAATAGTTTACAAGGTCGCCATAAATATGCTATTCTCATTAGTAATAAATGTATCACAGGACGAAATACAAAATGCCTTATTAAACAGTGCTACGAAGGAGCATCAAGAAAGAAAGACAACGACTGTTGGACCTTGAATTGATAATTCAGTGCTGTCAAAAAGCTGACGTTTTAACAGTTGACCGGATCTTCGGAAATTTATCTTTACCAGGCACAATGGCAATGTATCTAAATAAAGTAAGCATATTCTTTACCACTGCCATGAAAGTGTATATGACTATTTACTGTATGATTTTTATTTCACTTTTTAATTAAACGTACAAGATGTCGCTTATTAAATTTAAAATAATAAACCAACCTCGTATACCGAATTGGGAGTCATTAAAAAAATTACTTGTAGATTATCTTTTATATATATATATATATATATATGTGTGTGTGTGTGTGTGTGTCACATAGTCTCACCTGAAGGACGGGCTAATAAAACACGAAAATTAGTATTTAACTGAAGACTACGTGTTGTACGTTCCATGGGCGATGTAATGGTTATAATCATAGACTCTGAAGAAAATGTGTCCCGGCGTGAGCTCCGTTTGCGGAAGTTCACAATAAGAACGAAACCATTCTGCTACAGTTACCTTATGCTGTGCTTAGTCTTTACTGGCATATATATATATATATATATATATATATATATATATATATGTCTATAATGGATATGGCACATATACTACTGCATACGGAGATGATATATTACTCACTGCACTGAATGTCAAATAGACACGTGAATATTATCCAAGAGACGCATTGTCTTTATATTCAACGCGTTAATTTCAGGAAAAAACATGAAACATAACAAACCAGGACAAGATTTTCCTACAACACGAGAGTGGATTTAAAAAAGGATCAGCTGAAACACCGATAACAGCTTGGAAGAGACAAGACCTTTGCAGAATATAAGAGATCACAGGTCATGAATGCTTCAACCATCAATATCAAGATGAGATAAAAAGGATAAATAGCAAACCGCGACTACTTCAGGTGCATGAAATTTAAAAAAAATATTTTCTTGTGACAATTTGCTAAAAAGCAGAACAAATGATAAGTATAATTTCATTGACTTGGTAATTGTCTTTTATTTTGGCTAAAGTTTTACCAAATAATAATTCAGATACAGAAAAGCAAATCGCATTTATAAAAGAAAAGCCTATTATAAATGCTTATTTAGAAGGTATCTTCTTCACAACAGAAAATAATTAAATTTGAATTAAGTACTTGATGAGTTCCCAATAAGGACGAAACCGGTCTACTGGATGAATTGCCTTTTCTACACTATACAATTCTTAGTTTATACTGACATATGTAAGTAATTAATGGGTCAGGTGTTTATACCAAGACCGCAACCTTGATTATAATAATTGTTATCACCACCCGCGCAACCAATGTTCGTTTAATTATATAAATGTTCATTTTCAATACCATTTCCCCATGTAATGTGGTGTCTGTTCAGTAATGACAGATTGGGCATGGTTAGTTGGAACTTTGGGTCTAAATGGATGCCATATGAGCTCCACCTAAAGGAAAAATTGACTAACCAAGTTACATTGGTTAGTATATAACTGAAAATTGTGTGTAGTATAGTGTGCGGCAGGATAGCTCAGTGGTTAGAGCACCAGATTCCGAAGCAGACGTGCCCAGGTTCGTATCCTGTCCGCGGCAAATCCTGGCCAGTACTTGATGAGTTCCCAATAAGGACGAAACCGGTCTACTGGATGAATTGCCTTTTCTACACTATACAATTCTTAGTTTATACTGACATATGTAATTAATTAATGGGTCAGGTGTTTATATCAAGACCGCGACCTTGATTATAATAATAATAAGTTAATATAAGTTTTGACATTCATTATACCATTCTTTGTGTAGGTATAAGATGACGTAAGTATCTAAGCTACCATGCATTTAAGTACTGTACGATTTTTTATCCTTTGGTTTACTGTGCGATTGAGCTACTCTTTCTGGAAATCACGTAGCGTCCTTATTGTTCGCGATTTGGTTTTAATGCATACTTCATCAATTCGTAGCTCCTTTTATTTTTTACAAATATATTTCGTATAAAGATTCAAATATTTAATAAGAAACTGGCAAGTCGTCAATTGTATAAGCAGGTTTAATGTAAATTGACAGAAATTGTTTCTTGTTGACACCTTAGTGTTTTTGAGCACATCTTCATTAGATCGTTAATTAAGGTGTAGTTACCAAATATAAACAAGTTTACAAATGCGCAACTAAAACAGCGTTATATTTGGCACGTACCTCTTTAATTTCCTTAAATACAAAATCTTACAATAATGACATAAACTGCGTCTAGGAAAACGAATCAAAGGGATTTATGTAAAAGAATAATTAGCGCTTTCTTATCACAGCATAATCAATGCTAACGTTGTATAGAATAAGCAGATGCACTACTATTCCTGTTAGCAACGGATCTAGTTCAACTTTATTAATTGAACTTGCATGAAATAAGATACATGGCATTGAAGTATAACGCCAAGCATATATTGAAGTAAGGCGCTAGTAAACCCAGATATGAAGGATATTTCATACAAACAGATTTCTGACCCGCTAAAAAAGACACGAACAGTCATCATGAGCAAAAGGGTTTTGCCGCAAGACCGGATAGCTAGAGAATGTCAGGAGTGTACTTTACTTTTATGAATTCATTTTTGGCTACAAACTATCCAGCTGAGGCGAAATATTTTTTTCTCTTACTAAACCATAGTTTGTGCCTATTAAGCATAAAGAAATTACTTGCGTTCAAAAATACATTAAAAGTAATTCCAAAGCATAAATTTAAAATGTTTCGCATAACTTATGATGTGTTGTTTATACTCGCACCAAGTTGGTATAACTATGTTCCCGAATCTGGACCAATCTTTCTTTAATTTTTCTGTATCAACTACTTATAAAACAATCATTATTTATTTCTTTCGAGAAGCAAAAATATGTTTTTACAATTGAAGAGCATGTTTGCGCGTCGTGAATAAGCAATGCAAGTAAAATCCTTAACAACATTTTATTGAAAGGAGCGGTCAACCTATCGTGAAGTTAAATTATTGCTTTACATTAATAAGCACTTTGCCACTAAAATAATGGTACAATCTCAGTTGCTGTGTCGTGAGAGTAAAAAATTTGTTCGTGTATACATCTTATTTCAGCCATTTTTATGCATTTGTCATTTGAAATCAGAAATAAATCATTTGTGCAAGTATAAATTTGTTATAAACCAGGTATATAAAACACAATCAAAATAATCTGCTTCTTTTCATAACTCAACTTGACCATAATATCTACTATATTGTAAAGTCATGTTTTGGAAAGAAAGTCGGAAAATTTTGGATCAAATGCAAACATGATACAACTGTATCAGACCTGCTTTTCAAAATATTAACTAAATAAAGTACAAGGTATGACAATTTAATTTAGCTACATCGAAATTAAAATGGATTTTTTTAGCCATTTACACTGGAAAATTATTAAATAAAATAAAAATTAAACTTTCTAAAAGCGTTCTGCAAATATTTCCAATTATTGTCTTTTTACATTTTCAAAGTCATTTTGAGTAGTGAGAATAATATCTAGTGTCGTGAATATTACAATATATTAATATTATCTTTGATGAAGGTTAAAATTATTAACATTTACATAGCGAAAATACTAATATAACTTGAAATAAAAGCATGCAACGTGTACGAAACCATAACTTACAGAAGACTAGTTTAAACTTGCGCATTAAAACTGTTCGCTTAAATATGGACGTAAATATGATACAACGTGAAAAAATATGCTTTTTTCTAGATAGAACTAATAGAGCCACCAAAATTGGAACACTTATTAAATAATAGATGTTGCCCAGGAGGTTAAAAGAACGCTACAATGTGATCAACTTTAGATAGATCTCTGTCATGTAAGACAATGATGGTGAAGCGTCTAACCACATATGGATGTGAATCTGAAGGATATTTTAAAAGAAACAACAACGCATAAACATAAAAATGGTCATTGTTTGTTGACTATAGAAAATTGGATGACATTGTAAATTCCTTCATAAACGAATTTTCAATTAGTTTATGCTTAAAATTTATATCTTCAATTTGATTAAAACATCCCTATTGAGTTTATTTGCCCTTGCAATAAAACATTAAATCTGTCACATTCAGAAATACCGAATTTATAAATTGAATTAAAAAAAGAGTGACCTAACGCTGCGAAAATTATTAATAATGAGCGTTTTCTCCAACAAAAGTTCAATAAGAGAATTAATTGCAGATTTAAGTTTACAGAATAATCCAGAATTCATATTATGCAGCAATATAAAGACTAATTCTTCATAATTAAATTTCAATATATATATATATATATATATATATATATATATATATATATATATATTCATAATACCCTTTCCATGTGCAAAAAGAAAAAGAAATTTTATCAGATACAAGAATATACATCCAGTGTTGGCTGAGATCTTCCAAGGGCATATAGAGAATACATCATTAAAGAGTGACATACGTAAATGTGCTCAAAATATACGGCACGCGGATGATATTTTCCTTTTTCTTAGCAATATGTCGCAATCACGAACATTGTTTCAATTTTTTTTAACAATATACATAAGAATAACGATTACAAGTCAGTGCAAGAGAAAGATGATTGGCTTCTATTCTTAGAAGTATTACCAAAGAAAGATACTAATTGAAATTTAAATAAAACAATTTCTATAAACCAACCAGGTCTGCACAGTATTTGCATTACAGCAGCTTTGTGTTATTTCAATATAAATGATCAACAGTTCGTGTCTGATTTTCAAGAATTGATAGATTTTTTATTTCAGAGTCAAAAGACATCGAATATAATAAAGCAAGGAACGATTTAATGACTGATGGCTATCCTAGACAATAATTGAATCAATTATTAAGAGGAAAGTCCACAAAAATAGATGTATTTCTGACCAGAAGAGGAAGCTGTTTATCTGAACATTCCATTTAAGAGGGATGCAGCTTCCGGAAAAGCACAAAAGAAAGACGGAAGCGGAATTAAAACGCACATTTAAGGCAGCTAAACTTTGAGTGTTATTTAAGTTAACATACATGCCATTACCAGCTTTCAAATATAAGCAAATGTTAATGCTGTCAATAAATATTTATACTAATATACAAGCATAAGTTGTCGATCAACTTACGTAAGCCGATCGACTAGACGGTTCATTAATCGAATGAGAGAACATTGCAACATAAACGCTTGTTTTAAATGAAATAGTGAATACACGTCAGCAACTGCGTAACAAATCGTCGAAATATCACACGTATGTTCTCCATACGTAGCATTTAAAATAATTAATAATTGCTATAACACAAGGAAGTTAGACACATACGAAGCTTTATGTATAAATAAATTGCAGCTGAATTTAATCCAAAGAGAAGAAGCATGCTCAGGCATTGAGCTTGAACTGGAGGTGATGCACGTAATTGATTGGTTGTTTCCTTTATTTCGCTCTCTCCATATTTAAATTTTAACAGAGGAGTGTAGGATCGGAACAGTAGACAAGCAACTTCATCACTAATTAAGATGATTCTTGTTTCCAACATGACAAAGTAAAACTTAGAATCAGTCCCAACACGCACATATGATGCAGCTAAACTTTGTACTTAAAATAAGGTAGCTCAATTGCCTTTACCAGCAAGTGAATAAAAAACGTTTATTGTCCACTTAAAATATTGTTTAATAATATACATGCGTACGACGTTAATCAAATTTTGTACGCTGATCAATCAGACGGTTGATAATTAAATTAAAAGGACATTTCAGCTTAAACGCCTGTGTAAAATCGGTTAGTACATATGTGGCAGCGGCTAAACAGAATACTGACAAAATCATGTACATATGTCCATTGGAAGTTAATAAAATGCAACCAAAGTTATGAGTTTGTAATATATGGAGGGCTGTGGATAGACAAATTGCACAGCAGGCTGATAATGAATGTTCAGGCAATATGCCCAAACTGAAGTGTTTGCTCGTAAATGATTGGGTGCTTACATATTTCACCTTACTGTGTATTAATTTTTAAAAACATATTTGGTCATTTGTAGATAACTGAGGAGATAATGAAAAGGTTCTGCGTATCTTTGCACAAAGGAAGGAGTATTTTGAATATAATATATATATATATATATATATATATATATATATATATATATATATATATATATATAAAACCTACATCAAAGCACGGAAATTCTGACAATATACGTGTTGAACCATATAAATATTAGATAATATTTTATAAAGATAGCATGATCTTCGCAATTTTCCTCCAAATGGGCCTTCTAAGAATTAGTAAACTCAATACTATCGAGAAATCATAATAGAGAAACCTATTTATTAGGTAAAATCTGTAGTTGTTGGTAAAATTCTTGAGTTCAAATTATATTTTTTTACTACATGTACCAGTATATAAAATGCATCTTTTAATATTCAAGCTCCAAACAGTAAACGGGCCTACAACATATGTAGCTGATAACACTATGCGAAGCTAAGCCGATAAATTGTAACGAAGATCGGAAAGCCGGATTCAACATTATGTGACAATTTTGTGTCTAATGCGGATGGCTTCATTAGGAAGGTAAATTAAAAATTGATTGAAGCAAGATTTTTACTCTGAACGAAGCTTTTTCAATTGGAGGTTTTTCGAAGTATATTTTTTTACTGACGCTAATTCAGCCAACTTTTGAGAGAAAATAAATGCATAAAAAGCTACTAAATCAATAAACATGTGCAGCATTAAATGTTGGAGACCTACGTAACCGAAAATTACGAGTAAGTTTAGGTTTCACAATCACATTTTAGTAGTACCGATAGACAGCAGTTACTGTTGTATTTAGATCGCGCTATAAAGGTTTGCTCTATAATATTCATTTATAAATTAATTTACTATAAGATTTCATAGTTGTAGTAGTGTAACTACGTATATCATTTATTTTGTGTTTAACTTGTGCAGAAAGATACATTTACTACAGTTTTATTGATCAGTTACATAATTAATTAAATATTATGCGTAGTTAAATTATGGAATTGAGTGTGCTGGAATTTTCAAATCTTGTTTATGCCATTCAAAATGTAATTGTAAAGAATTGCACGACATTTCGTGCTAGCTGAGAACGTCATCATCATCATCATCGTCATCACCACCACCACCACCATCATCATCATCATCATTCACAGTCAAACAAAAGCGAAAAGTGACCAATGTTTCACTGCCATATACCATAAAAATATATATATATATATATATATATATATATATATATATATATATAACGACGAAAATAATAATTAAGAGCGCACAATGTTGAGTGAGATTTACGAGAGAGAGGTAGAGAAAAGTACCTTGCTTCAGTATAAGTAGAATTTATCCAGGATAACTCACAAATAGGCAAACTAAACCTCACCAGCTTTCGTATTATGGCCAGTTAGCATTCGGGCAAGGAGCGACATCAACTTCTTATACAGCTTCCTTGCGGATTTCACTGTATCACGTCATAAACAAACCAAACCTTGCAGCTAACTTTGCCCTACTAAGAAAAGAATGTTACGAAGATGATTTTGTTAGAAATCTGCAAAAACATAGCTACTGAGCTCGATTAGATGCCATATCGTGAGGAGTTTCCAACCAGGAAGCATGATGCGCACCTGGAAACCATCCTGGCAAACGAGTGGGTCCTATATTACCCAATTTGGATTTAAGTGACATCAACCGTTTCTGCCATGTCGAAATCTGCCCACCTTGTTTCTTACGCCAATTGGGTGCGGAATGAGAGAACAGAGCTCTACTGGGAAATCGAAATTTGATCATACGCAAAATGTGACCAAGCGAAAGAAGTTGATGGAGCCTTTTTTATAACGAGCACTTTTGCGCAGATCAAAATGTAGGTCAACGGATGTCCAACGAGTCCAGTGCACCGTTGAAATCTAGAAATACCGCTGTTGTGGGACGGTGATATAAATGTCGCTGCTCAAGAACACGCCATAACGTAAAAGTATTATCTATACAACATCATCCTGAGCGGAATCCGGTCCGTTCTGCTCTAGTGTGTGATTTACGTGAAGGGAATAGACGACGTAGGCTAATCGAAGCCAATAACCTAGATACGATTGGAGTCAAGCTTATACCCCGATGGTTTTCACACGAATTATAATTGCCTTTTTTGAAGAAAGGAATTATGGGCGACTCAAGTGGTACGGTCTCCTCATTTCATATAGTGTGAAGAAGTTTATTCAACGCTCCCGAAATAATATCGCCACCATCCTTAAAAAATCCCGAAAGCAAATCATCAGGGCCTGCGGTTTTGCAACGTTTAAGAGATAGGATTGCATCCCGTATTCTTAACTCTGATTGTTCTTCGAGACTAAAATTCCACATTGTTAATACAGGCATGCTTTCGTGAAACGGAACTGACGCGGGTGCCAAAGAAAATTGATCTTTGAAATGTTCAGCCCACCTATCAAGACAACTTACTTTATCGGTTATTAAATGGGTTTTACTATAATTTATTTTTTTCGGAACTACTGTACGAATAAGTTGGAACAGATAGCGACTATTACCTGTCGCGAACATTTCTTCCATCTCTGCAGCCTTTCTGGTCGAAAAGGAATCGAGATTGACATTTAGACTGCACTTAAATTGGCGTCTTATATTGCGATGTATATTATCATGAGTCGAGTCAGTTAAAATCTGGTGCCTTGTTTCGTGTATATCCATAGATTTTCCAGAAGGCCAATGATTATTTCTACGGAGGCCTTCAATGACTCATACAGTAGTACCTGCATTCTGCATTGAGGAACTTATCTTGGACCAAAGTAAATTCGGATTTTGGCCATCAAGACGAGTTAGCTTTGACTTTAGAATACCTTCATATTTTTGTCGGAAGGACGGTTGTTCGTGTTTGTTTATATCTATTTTTGGTTTATTCTTATTTATTTTTACGGAAAATTATAGTGCTAATCTAGATTGGATAAGGGCATGATCTGAGTTGACATAAGTGTTCCAAAAAGAAAGACAATCGTGGATGCAACCACGCCATCTATAACTATATGCTACACGACCTATTTGAGTCCACTGTTGTCGGGAAGTTGGAGGACGCCATGTGGCACAACGTCTAACAGTACGTCTGAAGTTTGTTTTACTTAAATATAATCTATATTCCGCGCAGCTATCCAAAAGCGGTTCAGCATTATCGTTGCGCGTTGAGCTTACGGTGTATCTTCCACCTAAATGAAAATCTTCGTTACTTAAGCGCCCAACTTGAGCAATTATCTCACCCGTAACCAAGACTATACCTGAACTTCGTGCTCTATTTAGTAAGGAGCGTAGTTCATAGTAACAAGCGTCCTTGCTTTCGTCTGTGCTGCAATTGGTAGGAGCATATGCAGATACAACGAAAACGCAACGTTAATTTTGTTTTTTTGCATTGATTTTAGTATATGTATTTTAACTTGCAGCACAAAATAGACTATTTAAATGGATCCATTCGATTAAGGAAGCTTCAGCTCGTGTGATAAGAACAATAACAATACCCCATTTACCGGTTTCAGAAAGCTTCGTGGGACCGGATGTTCGAAGCCAAAAAGGTGTGAATTGGAATGGTGCAGCCAGTTATGTAATGCACGTAGGATCTTGTATTCTGGTTTCAGATACGCAACTTACGTCTATTTCTAATTTATCCAACGTATGTGCAATAGTTTCTTGTTGTCAAAGTTGTTTTAATGTTCGCTCATTAAATGCGACTATGTTAAAGTCTAACCTATGTTTAATGAATGGTAGTCTACTTAAACTATTTTCGGTTTTTGGCAACCTGATATTTGCAGTTCGTATTGTTCATTGTTATATTTGAACTGTAAAAGAATACTAGGTCGCTTATTCCTAATGAGGATGGTTTGTGTTCAGAGTTTTCCTTCTCCTAGATAGTCTGCCAACCAAGGCTGATGAGCACTATCTGCCCAAAGTTTCCAGCAGTAGTCGACACCTGACTTTCGCGTCTGGCACGCTCGATCTCATTCCGTCAACACACATTTAACAATAAAATTTACTGCACACTTAGTCTAAGTTCGAGGCTTCACAGGAAACGCGATGATGGCTGTGTCCACTTTTAAACCACGCCATGTTCTGTCAGATTTAAAATCATGTTAAATGTCTTCTGTGCCTGCTGCAAATTTACATGATACAAAATATCATAATTCATAGCTAAAGTTATTTTTATTTTGAATACAACATTCGAATACATTCAAGAAATTGCGTTATAGACAGCCACAGAAATCGTTGTGGAAACTTTAATTTGAGGCAATGAATTTTGAATAACTATAAATTAATGCATTAGATACGGTGTGCTCATGGAAATTTATTGTTAAAAGTATATACAATACCAGGGGTTTCGGTGCAAACTTCATCTCCAAAACACATCTATGTACAACACAGTTACAAAGTCCAACGCTCGTTTTTACTAAAATATCTGCTATATTATACAAAAGGAATTAAAATCCGGGTATGATTAATTCAAGTGAGATTATTTTCGCATAAAATGAGAAACAAACCGTAGTCCACGCAACTTTAGAGAAATTAACAAATTGTAACATAGGAAAATTTCCGATGTCAAGTTATAGAGGCAAGATAAACTAGAAATAGTTTTAAAGTAAAGAAGAGTGTTAAAAATGCATGATTCAGGCAATCTTATATCGAATCAAGTGTATAGGTGTCAAGAACAATCAAACATCAACTACGAACTACTTTGAAATTCCAAAAATCTGTTTTAATCGATTACAAATAAAAGTGAATTAAGTATACAAGTCTATAAATTTCTCAAGCTGACATTAGGCCACCAATTCAGCCATACACAACATTAATGCACGTATTAAAATGAACATTTATATAATTAAACGAACATTGATTGCGCGGGTGGTGATAAAAATTATTATAATCAAGGTTGCGGTCTTTGTATAAACACCTGACCCATTAATTACTTACATATGTCAGTATAAACTAAGAATTGTATAGTTTAGAAAAGGAAATTCATCCAGTAGACCGGTTTCGTTCTTACATCATGGCCAGTACATGACGAGTTCCCAATAAGGACGAAACCGGTCTACTGGATGAATTGGCTTTTCTACACTATACAATTCTTAGTTTATACTGACAAATGTAAGTAATTAATGGGTCAGGTGTTTATATCACGACCGCAACCTTGATTATAATAATTATTGCACGTATATTGTTTAACTGTAACATCTGGAATTTTTTGCTTTAGAGTCGATCGTTAAGACCTGTAGCCTGACGTACAGCGGGCCCCTGCCAATTGTGATAACAGCGTTGTCCAAAAATCTGCCAATTATAAGTAACTAAAAGTATGCCTCTCTTGAAAACAAATTATAATTTCGTAGTGAATTTCGCCGATTATTCTCATTGTTTGCGGTGCGACAATGCTGTAGCACAAGAAAAAGCCACGGAGGCGAATAATGGCACTAACTTCTTAGAGTCCTGGGATGATAATCGCTATTATGTTGAATTGATTGATCAAGTGCAACAGCCTACGATTTAAGGCCATGCCACCATACAATCAATCAGAGCAAATTTATCTGAAATTTATTTTTATATATGTATTTATTAATTTTCGCATTTATATAGGTAATCAGATTGGCAACAGCATCTTTTATTACATAATAAATATTTTCGACCCAAATAATACATAATATTTCATCAATCTTGTGTATTTATCAACATATAAACTGTAATCTTGTCTTATTTTCTTCTTGTAGCAAAGCAATTTTCTTCCACATATTCACTTTTTTATTCCAATAAAAATAAAAACAGTACGCTTTGGGAACGAAGATTCAGAATGACAATATCATAATGGAAAACACATAAATAAAATAAAGGGAGACAACTAATGATATACTAAACCTTTGTCAATTACTTTCTAGTACACTTCACTGCCTAATATTAATATAGAAAAATCAATAGAAACTGCACGTGGATAATATGCCGTGCCCTAAACTCTTCTTCTTCAAGGCGTCAGTCAAAATTTCCCATTCTCTCGTATTTATATTAATCAGTTAATGGCAAAAACTATGATGCGTGTACTGATAGCCAAATTTATTATTATTACAAGTAATATTATTAATAATAGTTTTGCCATTAATATGGACATAATCATTAACGTTAATATTTTTACCCATTTTATTATTCTTTTGTGCATCAAAAATATTTAAATTGAAGTATAATTAGGTAAAATAGACTAATTCGACTGTGCTTTAATATACTGTCCAATGTTAAACATCGATTACGTTAGTGCGGATCTTTCTTCGCAAGGCTATTGATTAATCTGTGATAGATTTCTGGATTTCCAGAGGCAACAGAAAAGCGCTCGCGCAACCATTAGTTCTTAACTGTCATATTGAACATGTAGACGTGGATTCTATTTGTATGTTTATGTGTTTGCTTAAAAACATTATATAAGATATATATGTTGTCAGTATAAATTACAGATTTAGGAGATAGAAAATGCAATTCATCAAATAGACTGGTTTCGTCCTTATTGGGAAGTCATCCAGTATTTGTCAGAAATGCCAAAAGCGGGGCCTGAATCGGCAGGATTCAGCGCCTCGCAATTCTACCACAGCGGCACCCAAGCAGCACACTACATACAATTTTCAGTCATGCACAAACTTATGCTTTATGGCTAGACTTTCTTCAGATGAAGCTTATTTTAAATCCCTTATGACCTTAAGTTTCAATTAGCTAACCCAATATGTTATCATAGAACAGGCATAATGGTACTTAGGGAAGTAGAATGGCATCATTTTATCATCTATATGTTATCAGTAAAATCTAAAAATTACATAAGATATCAAACTAACAAATTTAATTTAAACGGGAAATATATTTAAACACAGTCAAATATAGTGGAATGTTTCAACTGAATATCATTTTCCCAAATCGCATCTTTTCAGTTTGGTAGTGACAGATTTGGAGGGGTGAAATGGAATTTAAGGCCGCGACCAATGACAAATAGGATTCATTTTAAAGTAAGACTGAAAAATAAACTATCTATTGGTATATGACTGAAAAATGCATGTTTTGAAAACCTTTGTTCAGGCACTGGAAAAGTTGCAAGACTATGAAGCAGACGTTCTTCAGTTCAAGCACCGGACGCGGAAAATGGCTAGAACGTGATGATTGCGAATAGTGGCAAAACCGGTATACATGGTGAGTTTCATTCTCTATTCACTGCAGTATTTAACAAATATTACCTATATATATATATATATATATATATATATATATATATATATATATATATATATATATATATATATATAGAAAGAGAGAGTAAAAATTGTGTCAATCTTATCTGTACTTTGATACATTAATGAACAAAATCAAAGTAAACCAAAAATTGTAAAATACGGATAATTAAAGAAATTGAAAAACACAACAGATGCTTAAATAAAAGAGCCAATATGCAAAGTACATGTACATCGCCTCCCAAGCATGTTTTTTTATCCATAATGATGTGTTACCAAATTCAATCCACAAAGTTGAGATTTATCATTATAAGAAATATGCTGGTCTGTAGCCAGCCATTAAATACCAAGCCGTGCGTGACTATATATAGATATATACAATTTATTCATTGGAATAAAACATTGAAGAAGGGAGGTCGATTTTATCTTGGTTAGATATGCTAATTTATGTATACAACTCGAATATATATATATATATATATATGCGTTTAGTTATCATTTAACGGATTTCCACTTGACTGAGCGGTTAAATATTAGTCTAGATTTGAGTTTAACTTCTATTTATTTGCAGCAGTCGTATAAGAGTTTTTTTCAGTTCAATGACGAAGTTTGTGTGTGTGTGTGTGTGTGTGTGTGTGTGGGCACATGTGTGTGTGCAAATTAGAGTGAATCACCTTTTAGAACTAGATCAGTTCTAGGATATATGCATTCTCTAACGATAAATGAAACCTTTGCTAGAATTTTTAATTGCTTTCCCAAACGATTTACTCTATCCCTGTTTTCCATTGTCTCCAGTTGGTCCTGAAATTTATCAATATTTTGCCTGATAACAACGTTGGGTGTTTTACGCTTTCGGGAATCGTTACTAATAATAGAATTAATAATGTTGATTCTATAGCAGCTCCTACTTTAACTGGTTTACAATCTGGTCGAATAGTTCTTGATTTTCAATTTACTGATGGCCGATTTTCTATGCCTACTGAGAATTATTTTGAATTCCGTAAGTTTCGTCCTGGTGCGTGTTTGCTTATTTAACATTTATTAGTTTTCTGGCTTCGCTTTGTGCATAACAGGCAGCGAGTCTCGTTTTAAATATATTATCAAAAATTGTTGATTTACTGACCGTTTGAGTAGTTGTAAATCTTGTTTTTCAGTAAATGTAGGCGGATTCTACTGATATATTTTTTCGTAATTCAATGTAGGAACCACTGCAATCTTACATGATGATAATTATGTATATGCTCATGAAACGCAGTCGAGAATTGACGAAATATAGGCAAAAAAATAATCAAGTTTTGTTTTAATAACGTTTACTGCTAAAAATTAAAATCTGTAGTTCATAATCGTGAATACGTTTAATTCGAAAAAGCAAAATAAATTTTATTAACATATATACGTACAAATGAATTTGTAAATGTGTCAAAACTCTCAAACTCCAGTATTTTAATAACGATTCCTATATTTTCATTTTACTTAGGACTAATAGAAACAACCTAAATTGGCAAGGGACACAATTGAAATCTCAGTTGTGGAAAGAAACCGAAAATGATCTGCACATGCGTAAAAATAATTTCACCGGTATGAATAGTATAAAAAGCCATTTAATACTATCATCCTCGACTGAATGATAAAAATAAGTACAAAAAACCTAACTGTAATATTATATTTTATATAGTAGAGTGGCACTTAAAATATCCACTTACTGTTTCATATTAAGCAAACTGCAAATGTCGCTTTTTACAGCAAGAACAATCATTTCTACATCACATAATGCAAATTTGTGTAAGTATTTTTCTATGCAAGTAAAAATTAATGAAACTAATCGTTTGCTCTGTTAAAGCATACGAGAAGTCTAAAAACAGATGATATGTACTTTTTCACGATTCGTTGACTCTTAAGATTCCTAACGATTTTGGCAAGATTAAGAGTCGATTTAAGTCTCTTTGCTTCAAAATTTAAAATATTGTCAACAATAAGAATTATTACATAGTTTACGTTCAGAAAGTCATGCATAAATGAAGTTCCATTAATTGAATTCACTCTTCAATGAACTTAGAAACCCGTAGAAATTTTAATTGCACCTTATCATAACTAAACTGTTTCGTTTTTCGGGTAAGGTGGCATTAGGCTTCCTCGTCTGATACGCAAAGCAATCTTGAATGGCAATGGATGGCTAAAATATTGTTCGATAAATGGCAGTAATGATGAACAAGATAATCATTTAAAATTTTTAAATGCTAAAAATTGCTTTCAGCAACAAGAATTTGCATGATTAATCTGAATAATATTAATTACTCTAAGAAAAACTTATTAAACATTTTTTTCATTATACTGAATAAAGTACACAGTGGTAACGCAGAAAAATGCAAGAACCTTAATTAATGAATGAAATAAAAGATGGGGCTGGATAAGAAAGCCACCGGTACTTAATGATATTCTAATTCATTGGTAAATCCGTTGCTGCTAAAACGGTTAGAAATGCAGATTCTTCCAAAATTCTGTTCTAAAAACATGCAAAGCAAACACTTAATCTGAAACTTGTTTAAAAATTGGAAAACGTACACAATAATGCTGATATTCTGCTGGGCTTACAATCAGAAATAAAAGGAATACTTCCATACAATGGGTTGATGAAGAGTCTGTGTGAGTAAGGCAAGATTACCTAGAAACTTACTCTGGAACCTTTCGGCAACTAAAATCCCGTAGATTTTTCACATCGAAACGTGTCTTAGTAAGTAATAATAAGGTGTGCAGCAATCAATAGACCAAAATACAAGACATTGTCCAGCCATGGAAGCATTGGTCTACTTCTTCTGTGAATCTAACCATTCATGGGAACTCCACCAGTAGCCTCGCAAGTTAGATGTGAAAAAGGCCATTTTAAAAAATGACGCGCCACCATAAACGCTGTTCTTGTTCTAGATGCCCTTCTGGTGGCACATCAAAAAGTAGTCAGATAGAACGGGTCGGCTAGTAATTTTCGCTCGTGCTTGATGCCATTATAAGAACACTGTACATCCGGCTACGTTGAATAGACTTAGAGTGGCTAAGAGGGACAGTTTGATTCATTCGGATGAATTGCTCCAAGCTTTAGTGAAGCCCAAAATGTGGGGAACTTAGATCCCCGTCGTTTTTTTATGCATAGATTTCAAGCATACAACTATAGTTTCCAAGTTAGTCATTAGCCCTTTACTTTGCATTAAGTGCATTAATAGTACTTCCGTACAGTTCTGGTAGGCACTACTTACTAAATAATTCATGCTTCATCAAAATAAGAAAGCAACATATTTGACAGTTATTTTTGAAAATGCAGAGAAACTATTCTACAGATTGTTCAGTTTATAGACCAAATAATTGAAGAGGGATTAGCGTAGCTGGAATATGACGGACAATCATTGAGAATATACCCTCATTTAATGCATAATAGAAAAAAATCAATAGTCAATTGCGTCACACAACCGAACAAGCGGATTGCATTAACAACTTCAAAAAAATTATAATTCGCTTTTTATTTATTAAGAACCAGTTTAAGAATTTGAAAAGCAGTAAATCTATTGATGAAGCAATATTCTTGACAAATTTTTCTTCCTTTCATTTGCATACAACATTGTTAACTAGGGAGTTAAGGGATGAATTGCGCCAGTTTAGCTTTCACAAGGAAGCAGCAACTTGAACACATTTTGGATCAAGTTTCGTTAATTGAAGCAGTAAACCAATCACACAAGTGTTGCAGTAGAGTTGCGTCTAAAATATGTTCACGTTTATGGCTCGGTTAAGAACACCAGGCTCTTCATGGGACATGACCAGAAAGCTAAATAACGGTTCAGAAATATGATCGGTCGTTGTTTTCTTTTAGCCTGTATCCATCTACAATTCTGGCCTAACGAGTAATGAGCACTAATTAGTCAGTCTTGCAATTGTGGCATGAACATTGCCGAATCCAGTAAGATAAAAGCAACATTCCGTTTCGCGCCAAGCCGTCATTTCGATCTAACTACGCATTGTTATGAGGAATGGAAGCAAGTGTGCCAGATGAGAGGGGAAATTTTAGATGCTGAAAGAAAATTTGACTAGTGGTGACTCGGCAGATAGTTCTCATCAACCTTGGTTGGCAGACTATCCGAGAGGAGGAAAATTATGAAACGAACCACACCCTATAAGAATGCTCGATGTAGTGTTTGGTTACATTCCACATATTATCACGACCAACACGAACAGAAATGTGCCTATACTGCATCAATCGACGCGTAGTATAAAAATATCGCCTTATTTGCTGATACGTGCAGGGTGGATGAGCGAAATCAGGCTACTGTAGACACCATCATTTGAAATTCATTCCATTTTCGTTCATATTCCCCTTCGTCCTATTCGAAAAATAACGCTTTTGTAGATGCAATGAATGCAATGAATGTTGATCAAATCAGTGAGCCCAATATCCTGTTGACGAATATCGTGAATAGTTCAGATAAACTATCATTCTTTATAGCTAGATTGGATTTTCGCTAGGTGCACACAATATACAGTCATTAAAGCAAATTGGACAACGATGGGCCATTTGACTGACTTTGGAGAAATTAGAAAGTGCTGCATACTGTGCATCCGCAAATAGAACGCAAGATCCTAAAAGTGGTACATTGCTGGGTCTAAATATTTTCTATGCGTTATTAGCTTAGAAAGACTGGTATCACGGAATTTTATCAAACTGGAAAATGAGAACTCGATGCTATCTGTAGCACGCAAGGTTATACATGTTAAACTGAAAGGATCCCTGCAAACAACCGACTTCGTGCGACACGTTTAAAGATGTCCACTAAAAGACTTTCGAGAATATTCAATCAACGTTCACTATTCGTTATATCTGAATATGCTCCCGTCGAATGCAGCACGTTTTTACTCCGACATAAGCTCTTTTAATAATTAGACCAAGAAGTTCAGATATTGTCTTGGTAATGGATGATTAGATTGCTCAAGTTAGGAACAGAATCGCATCTAAGTGACACATGAATTTTAAGCTTAAAGCATAACGAAAATGGTGAGCATCTGATAAATTTCTATACGGAGCACAGATTCAACTTAAGTAGAAGAAACTTTAGACGTAGTTTACGGCGACCTGTGGGCCCCGGGGAAATGTAGACTAATAGTTTATAGATTAATTAATAGTAGATGGAGTAGTTGCGTCCGAGATTGTTGTTCGTTCTGGAACAATTATCTCGATTCGGATCAACTACTCTTACACGTTGTAGACTTACGAGAAGCTAAATAAAAATAAGCCCAAAATAAAAGTAAGCAAACTTAAACAGTTGTCTTTCCAACAAAAATATAAATAATTTCTAAACTCGAGGCTAACCGATCATTGTAGTTCAAATTCGAATGTATTAAATGATCATTGGTTGCGCGGGCGGTGAAGGCAACTATCCAAATCAAGGTTGCGATCTACAGATAAACGTCTTTTCTACATTACCCAATGCTTAGTTTATTCAAACGTTATGCACAATGCAGGTAATACTGTATGTGAAAGTTAGTCTTCCGTAGAATAAGCCATTGGGTCTCTAAAATTTCTAGATTTTTGTAAACTGGA
>JAQBSW010009316.1:0-29488 GCA_029291075.1 Eudiplozoon nipponicum | reverse complement strand
ACAGTGGATTAATTATTTGTGAAGTTTTTTCGTTGAAGTTTTTACACTATTTTATTCAATTCATCATCAGTGAAAAATTTTACCAGTGACTTTATTTATATCATCATATATTTTCAATTGGCTACATGTATCCATCACAATTCAGACATTTGTGAATGGAATATTATTTGCGTTGACAGTATATTGTTTTGCTGCCGTCTAGAGCACGCACAATACGTATATGATTATTCGACTTAGCCTTCTAACGTCCCCCATCGGAAAAAGGTCGGGGGCTAATCATAAGCACGGATCTCAACAGAAGCTACCATGTCCATGTAGAAACGGTGCAACATCTTACATTAGCTACCCCGCAAAAATACTACAACATAAATGGTGCCCCGTTTTCTCGAACTCACAGCCAGCAAAGAAATAATCAACATCTAGATTCTGAGAACTTCAAGAACTTTGGATGAATGCCACGAAGGAAAGCAAATACTAAGACAAATATCACAGAAAAACACCCTCTCGAGATCACAATGCTCGAAGACAGCCGCACGATGATGGGTGAGTTTGATGTTACACTGCCATCTATTCTCGACATCACTCACACATAAGATGACGTCCAGTTCAGGAAATGCAGGAAGCCCGGTGGTGAGCCCAGAAACAGGCCGCACCAACATATGGACACAGTACAAAATATGCCAATTCGATCCAGACTACCTTGGCAAGTGGGTCGACGATGTTACTTTATTGACCAAAGTGTACAATACAACAGACGAGTGCTCAATATTTTGAGGGCTTGGGAGACGATCCCAATGTCTTTCAGACGCTGACTGAAAGATATTCTGCATCACTACAATGAGGTCACATGTGCGTAGCCATGGCAGAGCCTGCAACGCGCCGTCAAGCAGCGCTTGACACCAGATCGAGAAGACAGGCTTACAGAATTGATGAGCCAGATGTCCCTAGGTAGCCGCACGCCTTCTGAGCTATTTAGGGGGATGGAGCAGAAAGCCTTGGAATTCTACCTGCCCAAGGAAATCTTAATGCGACTTTTCATAAAGAAGCTCCCTCCGGCACTCCAAGAGATGGCCACGTTCCTGCGCAAATCCGTCGATGTGCATGATGACGTTATGCCGGCACTTCTAGACAAGTGGTGGAAGAAACACTAATACAGCAACATTGTGTACAATACATATATGATTATTCGACTTAGCCTTCTCACATACTCCATTAAAAAAAGTTGGGGGCTAATCATAAGCACGGATCTCAAAAGCAGCTACCAGGTCCATGTAGGAATGGTGCAACATCTTACATTAGCAACCCCGCAAAAATACGCCTACACTATAGCTTCGGTACCCAACAAAAAATTTTAAGGAAACCAAAAAAGCTAAATCAGTAAATATCGAAAACAGTAGAGATAAGTCGTATTGTACATATACTTTATTTTATGCCAACTGTAGAAATGTTAAGAACAAAACTTTTTTGCTGTGTAATTCTCTAATAAGTAGTAATTTTTACTTTATATTTTTATCTGAATCTTGTCTCAATGAGGACATTGAAAATTACGTATTTGACATTCCTCATTATTCTCTATTTATAAAAGACAGATCCCTGGATAAAAGAGGTGGAGTAGTACTTATTTATAGTAAATCTATATTAAATGCGAAAGTGTTACATACTACTGTTATCCTTTAACAAAGGGTTTGTCTAATAAGATAGAACCTGTACAAATAAAAGTTGCGAAACTAATAAGTCCTATCTCCTGCACTATATATGCCACTAGAGTACAGTTTGTATCACTGCATCCTTTATGGTTTCGGAGGATGTGCTATTGCGTAAAAGTTTTCCATTTGAACCAGTGGACTGGTGCCTATATGAATCCAATAAGAAAGAGTCATGAAGTTGGAACTAGATCTCGTCATTTTGCAATATCTCCACCATTGGTGGGGAATGTTGCGAGCAAGCTATTCTCTTTTTCAAAAATTTACAAAATTTACAATCAATTGCCAAAGGGGCTTAGAGAAACGCCTCCAACTAAAATGTCTTTTAAATTTTTATCTACCGAACTAGAAAAAGTGTTTCAATCCTGCTGATATTTTTAATTTTGATTATGATAATACTTTCTCATGATTAAATAAAAGACAGGATTAATTGTGTTTCAGCAACATAATTCCTCGAGATTCTATCTTCAAATTTTGTATTATTAAAACTGAAATGTTATGCATTATATCATCTTATTAATCAACAATGTATACAATCAATTATTAGTCATGGTTACCTTTTTTCTTACAAACTTTTATACTCGAATTATACCTTAAATTTTTCTAATTTTGATGAAGAATCTATCACTCTTTACAGCTGAACTTTCTGATACTGATAAATTGTACAGTACAACTAATTGCTCATATATATGTGATGTGATATCTTTTTATATTGTACATTTTCTAATTTTATTATTTGATTAAACATGTGTGGTTTGAATCCAAATAAAGATATTCTATTCTATTCTATAATACTGTCATTGATTTTTTTACCTATACAAATCGATAACTGGATTTTATCCGCGGTTTACAGACCGCCGTTTGCTAGTTTATATGATGATCAAATATTTACCAATTCTTTTCAATCTATTTAGAACTGCCATTGTTATTATGTTGCGATAGACGATTTTAATAAGTTGCATGATTTTGAAATAAGCAATCTTTTTTCTAATCATGATCTCAAGCAGATTGTAAAGGAATCAATTAGAGGTTCGGAATGCTTAGATCATGTATATTTAGAAGTTGACGCGGTGAACTCACACAGTTATGATGTTGTAAACTATTTCAAAGAATTGGATAACAAACATTATTTTACAATGGAAAATCTTTTGTAACAAAACAGAGAAAGTTAATTTTAGAAATTCGAACGTGCAATGTTCCAGAATCAACTGGAATCTTTTTAGAGAGTTAAGCATAATGATTGATTATGAAAGTTTTTATATCATGAACAATGATGAATTTGTTTCTTCTGTTTCAACGTTATTATCAGATATATTTCAGGCATCTAAGTTTACGGATATTATACCGAAGCCAATCAATAGGAAATTGTGTAAACTATGAACTAAACTAGATAATATAATGAAGTGTAGTCTTATCAATATTATTAAAAATATGAGGTAAGATTTGATTGATAAAGAAATTAATTCATCACCGCTGATAATCCGTCAAAGTTCAGAAAGAATTATTTTGGCCAAACTGAAGAGTAATTCTAGACTAAGATAAAAAATCCTCACCGTTTACCGTAAATGTAAGGAGAAATTAAATCTCATATTGCCTGTGGATCAAACTGAATATGAATTTCTCTGTGAATTGAATGAAGTATTTGTCAATTTGATATGTAATTCACAGAATGAAAGTAATTTAATGGGTCTACCTGATCCTTTGGGTGACCAGGAACCAGGACTTTTTATTCACAGTGATATATTGATAAAATTAATGTTAAAAATAAAATTCAAATAACAAAAAGATCATTTTGGTATATCGACTGATAACCAAATTCAAATATCTTTAACTTTTATGAATGCGCTCTGCAATTTTATAATAGAATGATGAAGAATGGGAAATTACCAATCGATATTCTAACGATAGTAGCTAAACACTTGCCAAAAGTAAGTAAGCCAAAGTGCTCCAGTGATTATAATGTAACACGCGGCTCCGCGTTACAACCCAACGATGTTCAATTTTGACAAATATGGTACACTTTAAGGTCAAATAATCTAACTCTATTTTTACACAATATTTCTATAAACTATGATTTTAGAAACAATCTCTGTTAGTTTCAAGTAGTTTTAATTGAGATTTCTTGAACTGCAATTTTATTTGTAATTAATAGGGTTTTGTTTATTAAATATACACACCCGCGCGCAATACGCAGGGAACATGCGGTGGATTATAGTGTCATAGTGGAATTTATATTCTTCGTTGGATTATTCGCAGTTTATACAAGTGATTTACTGTTCGCATCTAATTCTATATATTAGAATTTCTGATTAAAATGGATTATTATAATTAAATGTGTTAAAACCATAGCTAACAATGGATAAAATATTTGTGAAGTTTTTCATTGAAGTTTTTACACGATTTTATTCTACCCATCCTCAGTGACAACATTTACCAGTGACTTTATTTATATCATCATATATTTTCAATCGGTTACATTTATTCATCACAATTCAGACATTTGTGAAAGAATAATTGCTTGTGTACAAGACATTCAACTGTGTTAACAGTGTTTCATTTTGCTGCCGTCTAGAGCACGGAAATTTTGTTTAACTGTGACTTGTGTATAATACATTCAACTTTGTAAACAGTGTTTCGTTTTGCTGCCGTCTAGAGCACGGACAATTTTGTTTAACTGTGACTTGTGTATGTCATTCAATCGTGTTAACAGTATTTCATTTCATAGCACGGTCAATTTGGACTAACTATGAATTTTCAATGCAACTGTGTACACAATACATATGTGATCATTTGAATTAGCCTTCTTACATCACCCATCGGGAAAAGGCCGGGGATTGATCATAAGCACGGATCTCAACATTCGCTACCAACTCTATGAAGGGAGATAGCAACCCCGCGAAAGACCCCTACATAAATGGTGCCCCGTTTTCTCGAACTCACAGCCAGAAAAGTAATAATAAACATAAAGATTTTGATAACTTCAAGAACTTTGGATGAATGCCACGAAGGAAAGTAAATTCTAAGACACATATCACAGAAAAACACCCTTTCGAGATCAAAATGCTTAAAGGAGCCGCACGATTACGAGTGAGGACGATGTTACAATGCCATCTATACTCGACAACACTCACACACATAAGATGATGTCCAGTTCAGGAAATGCAGGAAGCCCGGTGGTGAACCCAGCAACAGGCTGCATCAACACATGGACACAGTACAAAATATGCCAATTCGATCCAGACTACCTTGACGAGTGGGTCGACGATGTTACTTTATTGGCCAAGTTGTCCAATATAACAGACGAGGGCTCAATATTTTTGAGGGCTTGGGAGACGATCCCAATGTCTTTCAGACGTGGACTGAAAGATATTGTGCATCAATAGACTGCGGGCACATGTGCGCAGCCATGGCAGAGCCTGCTACGCGCCGTCAAGTAGCGCTTGACACAAGATCGAGAAGACAGGCTTACAGAATTAATGAGCCAGATGTCCCTAGGTAGCCGCACGCCTTCTTAGCTATTTAGGAAGATGGAGCAGAAAGCCTTGGAATTCAACCCACCAAAGGAAATCTTAATGCAACTTTTCATACAGAAGCTGCCGCCGGCACACCAAGAATCCGGCGAAGTACAAGACGACGTTCTGCCGGCACGTCTAGACAAGTGGTGGAAGAAACACAACTACAGCTTACCTGCCCCAGAGAAAGGCCACATCACCTCAAGACTATCCTTATCACAATCCTCCGCATCATCAACCGGAACAAATATCACAATTAAACGCCTCATCAGCCTGTTCGAGAACGTCACCGTCAGGCCAAATTTAGCCTCAGTCGATGCCGTCCATAATAAACGCGACCAAAGAAGGCGTGACCACCGTCGACCACCGTCCCGGAATAGCGCCAGGATGTCGATGTCGAGAGGGCGGGCCACAGTTCCACAGTTACCGGGGAGTGGTGTCCGAATCACCGCAGCTATGGCCACTCCACACGTTATTGCCTCAGAAGCGGCCTCACATTCTCGCGCACAGACGCGACGTTCAAGTGGGCGAGGTCACCTTCAACAACTTAGGAGGATCCGTCCATGGAATGTTCGGAAAACTGCTGGGTTCAGCCTCCTCTGCGGTAGTAGAGGCTGAGCACCATATGATCGTTGGCAGATCCACGTCTGATGCCTCGAAGCACGTTGCTTTCGCGATAGAGCGCAATCAAAATATTGTATTTACAGCGACGGCTCCAGTCAAGTTATGCTTCAAACGCCCAAATGCCAGCAACCGGTCTCATCGTCAGTTGCCAATATAAACATCCTTTTTCATTCGTGACGCAACCTCTGGCGAATTATTTCTCATAGACACTGGATCAAACGTAAGCTTACTACGCCGCAATTATTTCGAACCTACCCACCCAGTCGACACCAGCAATCTGACCTTCGCGAATGGCTCCAGTATAGCCACGTTTGGGGTACGAGTACACAGAATCTCGTTCTCCAACTCAAAAAGATGTTTCAATTATCCTTTCCTCGTTGCCAACACGACCAGAAACAACATTGGACGTGACTTTCTCGAACACTTCGACCTTACCATTCGTCCAAGAACACGAGCGATACGTACTGCAGACAATCAGTTGCTTTCATCAGCGCTAAAACAGACGACTCACGCCAAAGCAGTCTCATCCGTACAGCTAATTCCTCCAGTTCTTCATGTACCGCAACTGGACGATATTCTAAAACGTTATACCCGATCTCAAGAGGAAGTGTGCCATCACAGCCCCTCGTATCATCTTTTTGGAACCACTTCCTCATCCTCCACGAGCACGTCCATTGGCACCACACAAACATAAGGCCGCCGAGCAAAAATTTCCCATGATACGTCAACAAGGCATCTGTACATGATCCAGCTCACCTTTTGCGTCGCCTGTGGTAGTAGTACCAAAGAGTGAACCAGAAACATTCAGGGTGTGCGTGGATTATCGTATTCTCAATTCTTACACGCAGTCTGATTCGTACATCCTGCCAAATCCAGCTGACCTACTCAGATCTGCTATCGGTCATGCTGTGTATTCAAAACACTACCTAGTGAAAGCCTACTATCAAGTACCGATGGACAAAGACTCAGTATCATATACTGCACTCAGATTCACCGGAAGTGGGCACGCACGAATATTATTATATGCCGTTCGGTCTCAAAAATGCCTTGCAAACATTCCAACGCGTTATGGACGAAATACTAGATGGTCTACCATTTGTAATTCCATATCTAGACGACATCCTGGTATTCTCCAACTCAATGACAGAACATATACAACATATTGAGATCCTGCTCACACGTCTAGCAGACTATGGTCTCCGACTTCATGGCAACAAATGCGTCTTTGCACAGAAATCAATTGAATTCCTTGGTCATCAAATTTCCCAAGAAGGCATGACACCTATACCTACTAAGGTTCGTGCTATTCAAGATCTTCAGCCTCCAACCACTGTTCGAGCATTACGACGATTCTTGGGCAAGATGAACTACTATTCTCGTTTTGTACCCGGCCTTGCCAAGATTCTGGCACCTCTTCACAAATATCTCGTGCCAGAAAGCCGTTTTGTCAAGAAATCAAAACCGATTCAGCTCAACGCAGACGACATGCAGGCTTACGAGGATGCCAAAAGGGTCTTATACAAAGCGATCACGCTACATTCCCCTGATTGGTCTCAACCTTTTGAATTGATAACTGACGCATCCGACGTTGCCATAGGCGCAGTACTTCAACAGTCCATCAATGGCATACACCAACCTATCGCTTTTTATTCGCAAAAACTACAACCTCGCAAGGCGCGATATGATACATTAGGAAAAATGTTACTCGCAATCTACCGGTCGAACCTGCACTTTCACACCTATCTGGATGGTCGAAAGTTCAAGATCTACACAGACCATCTTCCTCTACTCCCGATGATCAGAGGAAAGAAAGAGTATTTATATTCACGACGTGTCAACTCACAACTAACACGAATACACGAGTATGAATATGACGTCACTCATGTCAAAGGATCAGTAAACGTTGTCGCAGACTCCCTAAGCCGTCCTGCAGAACTGTGTGCCTCTATCCTGTGTCCTTCAACTATAAGCACTCAGGAATTGCAAGCAGCTCAGCGAGTTGATCCATCACTTCGGACATTTGATATCAATCTTCTGGAAACATTTGATTTTGATAGAACTCTGCTGCAGTGTGAAATAACTGGCGTGGGCCCTCGGCCGTTTATACCTGAAAACTCCGTCACAAGATCTTCGATGTCTACCATTCAATGAGCCACCCATCTGGCGAAGCCTCAGTGGAAATTCTATCCAGAACGTATTTTTGGCCTGGCATGCGGCGAGATGTCAAGAAGTGGTCAAAACAATGTCTAGAATTTCATAAATGCAAAGTGACGAGACACACCAAAACGGCGCCACAAGTCATTCAAGTGCCCAAAGTCTGGTTTACGCACATACACTTTGAACTGGTAACCTTACCTGTCGTGAACAATATGCGAGAACTACTGTCAATACTAGATCGCACCACTCGATGGTATGAGGCCATACCAATGCCAAACATGAAGCAAGAAACTGTCAGTTATGCTTTAGAACTCAGTTGGTTCGCTCGGTTTGGTGCTCCAGCTGAAGTGACAACCGATCGTGGCGCACAATTCCTCGGAGAAGAGTTCGCAGACCTACTGCAATACTACGGTGTCAAACACTCCGTGACCGCGGCTCGCAACCCGAGAGCAAATGGTTTCGTCAAAAGGCCACACCGAGAACTGAAAGCGGCGCTCAAGGCTAGCCTAGAATAAAATTGGCTTGCGGCTTTACCGAAAGTACTCTATCAATGCGTACAAGACCTCGTGAGCCGATCAAATGTAGTTCCGCTGAAATGGTATTTGGCGAATGTCTACGGCTGCCTGGCGAACTAGTCCGATCACGCTCTGAAACTGCAATAACGATGAACGATCCGACATTTCTGTTTCCACTTCGCAGTTTTCTATAATATAACGCTCAGAATCGGCCGATCTGTCCTACACGTCAGCAACATGGTCCAATTTATAGACGTAAAGATTTTGATAGCTACAAATGGTTCTTCGTCAACAGCGATATGGATAACAGGATTCTAGCCAAACCGAAGCGCGGTCCTTATCGTGTGTTAGATCGACATCAGAATTACATCATTTTGGAGATTAATGGCAAAGCTAAAGCGGTCTCCAAACACAGACTATCCCCGGCCGACTTTGATCCAAATGACCCGCTGTTCCGCGATGTTGACCTATCAGACGGTAAAGAAACGATAACGCCATCCACAGACAGTCTTGCTGACAACGGACTGGCGCCCGACATCTCATCAACAACCGAGCCAACTGAAGCCGTCCCGCCGATGCGAGATATAGAGGAACCAGAATCAGTGTTGACAGATCCAAAATCAGTCGTTACAAGGTATGGCAGAGCAATAACACCTCCTGTAAGGGTAGCCCCCTTAATTGGGTACTAATTTTCATTGTCGGGGGTGTGGGTGTATGTAGCACACGGCTCCGCGTTACAACCAAACGATGTTCAATTTGACAAATATGGTACTCTTTAAGGTCAAATAATCTCACTCTATTTTTACACAGTATTTCTATTAATTATGATTTTAGAAACAATCTCTGTTAGTTTCAAGCAGTTTTAATTGAGATTTCTTGAACTGCAATTTTATTTGTAATTAATAGGATTTTGTTTATTAAATATACACACCCGCGCGCAATACGCAGGGAACATGCGGTGGATTATAGTGTCATAGTGGAATTTATATTCTTCGTTGGATTATTCACAGTTTATACAAGTGATTTACTGTTCGCATCTAATTCTTTATATTAGAATATCAGAGTACTGTGTATTATTATAATTAAATGTGCTAAAAACATAGCTAACTGTTGATTAATTATTTGTTTAGATTTTTCAATGAAGTTTTTACACGATTTTATTCTACCCATCATCAGTGACAACATTTACCAGTGACTTTATTTATATCATCATATATTTTCAATAATTTACATGTATTCATAACAATTCAGACATTTGTGAAAGAATAATTGCTTGTGTATAAGACATTCAACTTTGTTAACAGTGTTTCGTTTTGCAGCCGTCTAAAGCACGGACAACTCTGTTTAACTGTGACTTGTGTATAAGTTTTTCAATCGTGTTAACAGTATTTCGTTTTGTTGCCGTCTAGAGCACGGTTAATGTGGACTAACTATGAATTTTCCAGGCAACATTGTCTACAATACATATGTTATTGTTCGAATTAGCCTTCTCATCACCCATCGGAAAGGCCGGGGATTGATCATAAGCACGGATCTCAACAGTCGCTACCAACTCTATGTAGGGGAGATGGCAACCCGCAAAAGACCCTACAATAAAGGAATCTCTATTATCCCTTTTTTTAAATTAATAGAACGATTGATACTACATCATGAAGAATGTTTGTTGCTGGTTGATTTTGATATAAGTCAACATGGCTTTACGAAAGATAGATCGACAATTACTAATATGCTTTCTATGTTGAAACATGTAATTACACTAGATGAGAAAATGTTAGATGCATTAATTCTATTTATAGATATCTCAAAAGCTTTTGACTATATATCTTTTGATGCTATTTTGAATGCGATTAATATATTGAATATTGATCCGAATATTTTTAGATTACTTAGACCATATTTGTATAATCGAAAAATGAGTATTCAAGTAAATGATTTGATATCAAAATCAAAAAGAACAACAAGTGGAATTCAACAGGGATCAAGTTTGGGGCCGATTTCATTTAAAATCGTATTTGCACATTTGGAAACTAAGATCCTTAACGGTTGAGGTTGCAAATTCGCTGATGATTTAAAAATAATATTTCCAATTGATCCAAAAATGTCGACTTCTCCAAAAATAATGTGACACTAGATTTGTATGATTTAAGTAGATATTTGATAACCCTAGGGCTGGGAATAAATAGTAAAAAGACGAGAGTTTTAAAAATAGGTAATAGAACAGAATTTAATTATGTTTATTTTTATGGTGCTGTGATTATTGATGTTCTTGAGATTAAGCTTCTGCAAGAAGGTAAATATTTAGACATAAATATTCAATTAACAGCCTCTGCCAAGAACAGATGAACACTTATAAATAGACATACCCTATCGAATGATATAAAATTTAAAATGTATATAATTTGGATTAGACCGGTACTAGAATATGCTGTCGCTACTTAGAATCCATTAAAAAAGGGTTGTCCAATTAGATAGAAGATGTACAATGAAAAATTGTGAAACAAATTATCCATAGCTCCTGCCCTATATACGCCACTAGATAACAGTTTGTATCACTGAAAAATTTAGGATTTCGGAGGATTTGCTATTGCATAAATGTTTTCCATTTAAACCAGCGGACTGATGCCTGTATGGATAAAATAAGAAAGATTCATTCACTTATAAGTACTCAGGAATAGCAAGCAACACAGCAAAATAACACGCTGTTACACGATGTTACCTATGAGGTTGCGAAGAGACGATTATTCAACCTCCAGACAGTTTTGCTGACCACGGGCTGACGCCTGACATCTCACCAGCAACAGAGCCAACTCACACCGTCACGCCGCTGCGAGAGATAGAGGAAACAGAATCAGTGTCGACACAGCCAAAATCAGTGTTGACTCGTTACGGCAGAGCCATAACTTCTCCTGTAAGGTTAGCCCCTTTGTTGTGTACTAAATTTCATTATCGGGCGAGGGCTGTATGTAACGCGGAGCCCCGCGTTACAAACCAACGAAGCGAAATTTCGACAAATATAGTTTTCCTTAGGGTCACATATGCTAATTCTGGTTTTATACAATATTTCTCTTAACAACTAGTGAGATTTATTTATCTATATGAAACTAATTGCACATATTTATGTGATGTAATATCTTTTTTATATTGTACATTTTCCAATATTATTATCTATTTGATGGAACATGTGTGGTTTGAATCCAATAAAGATATTCTATTATATTTTATTCTAAATCAAACAAAGCATGCTTTAAATTAGGTATGATCGTTTGCATACATTAACTCAGAAACTGACGTATTGGATGAGTGCAAGATTTAAAGGCAAATGTGTTCCAACAGCGTTTTCAGTAAATTGCGAGAAGTGCATGCACGATTTTCATAAGGAGCGAAACTGGTCCAACAGATGAATTGTTTTCGTAACATAATACAATATTTTGTAAATACTGACAGAATATATTGTAACGCAGGGCTCTGCGTTACAACCCAACGAAGCTCAATTTCGACAAATATAGTTTTTCTGAGGGTCACATATGTGAATTCTGGTTTTATACAATATTTCTCTTAACTTTGATTTTAGCAACAATCTCTGTTTATTTCAAGCAGTTTTTATTTAGATTTCTTGAGCTGCAAATTTAAATGTAATTAATAGGGTTTTTTAATATTAGAAGACACCCGCGCGCAATACGCTGGTAACATGCAGTGGATTTATGTGACATAACCATCTAAACCAGGATTTATGTATTTTATGTGTATCAACAACTCTCCTAAGGCATTCACATAAACTTATTAACAATTCATCCAAGACATTCTGGATTTCTTTATTGTGTTTTTTGTGATTACTTTTACACGAGACAGTAACTTGAGTTGACAATATATTATTTTGTTGCCGTCTAGAACACGTTCTATTTGGAATGACACTGAATTTTAATTTGCTTCGCAACATTTTGTTCAATAAATGTATGATGATTCGACTTTTTCTTCTCACATCACCCATCGGAACAAGGTCGGGGACTAATCATAAGAACGGATCTCAACAAGAGCTACCAGGCATATGTAGGAATGGTATAGCATCAATAAATAGATAGATACCCCGCAAAACCTCTTAAAATAATCATAAAACCTCCTACAATAGAACTTGAATGTATTGGAAAGTATTTAAAGCCTACTTATCCATCCAATAAAGTTCATAACCACAAAATCAGCAAACTGTGTCTATAAAGTTTGATACAGATCCACTCTCGTGGGTCGAGTTCGTCGTTAATACAGCGATTGATACTAGATCATTTAGAATGTATGTTACCGGCTGATTTTGACCTATGTCAACATGGCTTTACGAAAGGTAGATCGACAACTACCAATATGCTTTCCATGTGGAAACATGTAATCACATTAGACGAGAATAAGTTAGATGCATTAATTGTATTTATAGATATCTCAAAAGCTTTTGACTCTATATCTTTTGATGCTATTTTGAATGCGATTAGTTTGTTGAATATTGATCCGAATATTTCTAGATTACTTAAATACTATCTATATAATCGACGAATGAGTATTCAAGTAAACGATTTAATATCAAAATCGAAACGAGTAACGAGTGGAGTTCCACAGGGATCAAGCTTGGGGCCAATTTTATTTAAAATTGTATTTGCAAATTTGGAAACTAAGATCCTTAACGGTCGAGTTTGCAAATTCGCTGATGATTTAAAAATAATCTTCCCAATTGATCCAAAGAATGTCGAATTCTCCAAAAACAATGTGACATTAGATTTGTATGATTTGAGTAATTATTTGATCACACTAGGGCTGAGAATAAACAATAAAAAGACGAAAGCTTTAAAAATAGGGAACAGAACAAACTTTAATTATGTTTATTTTCATGATGCTGTTATTAATGATGTGTTTGAGATTAAACTTATGCAAGAAATTAAGGATTTAGGCATAACTATTCAATGTACAGCTTCTGCTGAGAGACATATTGAAAGTATAGTAGGCAGTGCCAAGAAAAGATGGGCACTAATAAATCGAAATATCTTATCAAATGATATAAAACTTCAAATGTATATAATATGGATTAGACCGGTACTAGAATATGCTGTCGCTACTTGGAATCCATTAAAAAAGGGTTTGTCTAATAATATAGAAGCTGTACAAAGAAAGGTTGTGAAACATATTAGTCCTATTTCTTGCACTATATACGCCTCTAGATTACAGTTTGTGTCATTGCAATCACTGTGGTTTCGGAGGATGTGTTATTGTATAAAAGTTTTCCATTTGAACCAGTGGACTGGTGCCTATATGACTCCGATAAGAAAGAGTCATGAAGTTGGAACTAGATCTGGACATTTGGCAATATCTCCTCCTTTGGTGGGGAATGTAGCGAGCAAGTTATTCTCTTTCTCGAAAATCTACAAAATTTATAACCAATTGCCGAAGGGGCTTAGAGAAATGCCTCCATCTAAGATGTCTATTAAAACTTTATCTACTGAACTTGAAAAAGTCTGCAATTCTGCTGATATTTGTTATTCTTTTGATTATGATAATACTTTCTCATGGTTGAATAAAAGACAAGGATAATTGTTATCGAAAACAGATTTTCTAGAGATTTTTATTTCCAAGTTTTGTATTGTTATAATTGAAATGTTATGCACTATTTTCTTCTAATTAGTTAACATTACATACAATCAATTGCTAGTCATGGTTCTCAATTTTTGCATAATGTTACACTCGAATTATACATTAATTGTTCCTAATTTGATAATGTATATATTATTCTTTTCAGTCGAACTTTCTGATATTGATATATTGTATTGTACAACTAGTGAGATATACCTATCTACATGATATTAATTGCACATTTATTGTGATGTGATAATTTTTTTTATATATTGTACAATTTCCAATTTTATTATTTGATGGAATATGTGTGGTTTGAATCCAAATAAAGATATTCTATTCTATTCTATTCTATTCTAATAATGACAAGATCTCAGACATCAATTTGCAATACAGTGAGAAAGACCTTTAAATGCAAACAGGGACACACACAGACACAAACGCATACACACTTACCAATTAGCCAAAACGAGAAATAGAATTAAAACCGAGTCAGATTTGTTGCCAATCACATAATCAAATGAAAACCAGGATGTGTAAAAATGAATGATTGAAAACCGAAGTTTAGTATTCTGAAGATAAATGGCCATTATCCACTTTGCTATCTGTGTTTTTCTTCCTCATCAGTAATATACTGTGATATTCGAAGGCAGTAGACATTATATATATATATATATATATATATATATATTTATATTCACATATTCGTCCTGTATTCATTAACCTCAACTCCAACACACGCCTGTCAAAAGCGGGACTATGGAAGTCCAGATTTACGATGATCTCTCCATTCACATCAACAAACGCTCAATCACCCTTAATAGCATTCGGTCGTACTGCGGTCACCTCCACAAGACTTCCGTTTGGTTTATCTCGACATTCCAACCTTCATTCCTATGGACTGTTTTCGGAAAATCTTATCAATTGCAGTTCTCTCACACACAAAATCAATCAATTGGGGCAATTCCATTTTCAAACGTGCTGGATATATAATTTCTCCTACAATACGCTTTGATTATCAATTCTTCATTAATGGTTACACTTATTTTTCCGAGATGGTGGTGTGGCTGCCTATGTTCGATCCTCTTGCGTGCCTCAGAGTTTGTCTGCCTCTAACTCAACTGGCTCGTCCTTCAATTTTTAACTTTCCTTATCTCTCATTACCCCTGTAGATTTCACAAATTTTGGAGCATTAAGTTTCTTCACGCCTAGCCTTCAAATTAGGCAACGTGCTTTAGAGACAAACGTATTATATGGGCTTATCAATACAAAACATTTACTTTTTCCGTTTATGCTTACAATTGTTAATTATTCTGTCATACTTTGCTTTATTAAATCTCCCCATTTAATTTCAGCTACCAATCAGAACATAAAACATTACGACGAATAAATCTAAAGATTGATGTATAAGGCTGGATTTTCCTTTACTTGTAACAGTCTTAAATTCGTCAAATTGAAGTTAGCAAACCCTGCATATCACACTGATATTCCGACTATTAATAAGCTTAAATCTAGTTGATACTATTCCCGTCATTCCTACGTAACGGAAGCTCACAAATTATGTCAAAGAAATCTGAAGGCTTTTTTCTGATGCTGGTTATTCCACACAATCTAACTGTCTTAATTTTCTTTAACTGAAGACAGTAAATCCTGCACACTGCATTGATTTTCTGACTCTTTACAAGTCTCACTCTTGTCGATTTCCTATCGGAAACTCAAAATGTACGACGTAAACATATGTTTACAGTTGTCTGAAGCAGTTCTTACTCAACTTTTAATTAAGTCTTATATTCGTGCAACTGAAATTAGCAAATCCTTCATATTTCATTAATATTCTGGCTATTCCTAAGCATTACTCCATTCAATTCTATCCTAGAGAATCCTTTATAACGCAAACTCGAAAATTTTAACGAAGTAATCTGGCGGCAGTTGTCCGAAGATAGATCTATTTTGCATATCAAAAAGCCTGATATCCTTTCAACGGAAGTTAGAAAATCCTGCATAAAGCACTTTTATTTTGATTATTCATAAGTCCTATCCTAGTGGATTCTATCCAGTTCAATCCTACTTAACGCAAATTTGAAAACCAAGAAGAAGGAATCTGAAGGCCGTTGTGTGTAGCTGTATCAACCTCGCATTTTAACAAATTTGAAATTCTTTCAACTGAAGTTAGCAAATCCTGTCTATGACACTGATATTCTGAATATTTGTAACGTTTAATCATGTCGCATCTATCTTAGTCAATTTTGCCTAACGCAATCTCGGAATTTAAGACGAGAAAATCTGACAGCGGTCGCCTGAACCTGGTTCTACATCGCCTTTTAATATAGTCTTAAATTCGTTCAAATGAAGATAGCAAATCCTACATATGGCATTGATATTCTCAATATTCATAAGGTCTATTCATGTTGGGTTAATTGTTATAAATCCTACCTAGTGCATACTCTAAAATTTAGAAGAAATCTGACGGCTGTAGTCTGATGCTGGCATTACCTCGCCTAATAGCGGTGTTTGGAATTCCTTCCACAGGAATAAGCAAATCGAGCATATAGCCCTAATATACCGACCAAGCATAAGGCTTACTCATCTCGGAGCTAGTCAATCATTCATAAATAAATTCGAAAATTAAAGACGTATAAATCTGACAGACATTGTCTGAAACTGATTCTACAGCGCCTTTTAACAAAGTCTTAAATTCGTGCAAATCAAATAAGCAAATGCAGCATATGGCCCTGATATTCCGAATATTCATAAGCATTACTATAGTCGGTTCTATCTAACGAAAGAGCCAAAATAAAGACGAAGAAATCGGACGGCCGCTGTTTGAAGCTGGTTTTTTATCGCGTTTTAACAAAGTCTTACATTCACACAACAAAAATTATGAAATACTGCATATGGCTCTGATATTTTGAATATCAATATGCATTTCTCTAGTTTTTTCTGTCCTTTGTAATCCTAACTAACGCAAACTCGAAAATTAAGGCAAAAAATCTGACTGCCGCACTGTAAAGTTCGATCTTCCTCGAACTTCAAATAGCCCAAATTTTTTTAAACTGAAATTAGCAAATCGTCTATGTCGCACTGATATTCTGTCAATTCATAAACCTTAAACTAATCTATTCTATTTTAGTCAATCCTATCTAACGAAAACTGTAAAATTAAGGCGGTTAAAATTGAGGGCAGGTGTCTAAAGCTGGTTTTCTTCGACATTTAACACAGTCTTAAATTCGTGCAACAGCAATTAGCTAATCCTGCATATGGCATTGATATTCTGAATAGTCTGATACATTACTCTAGTCGTTTTTCATCCTATTCAATCTAACCAAGCGCATATTTGAAAATTAAAACGAATAAATCTGACAGCCGCTCTTTAAATCTGGATCATACTCGCATTTTAACAAGCATGAAATTATTTAAGCTGTACTTACAAAAACCTGCATATTGCATTGATATTCTGAATATTCATCTGCATTACTCTATTTCATTCTGTCCGATCCAATCCGAACCAACGAAAACTCGGAAATTAAGAGGAAGAAATCTGACAGCCGTTAACTGAAGCTCAATCTATCTCGTATTTTAACAAGCCTCAAATTCTGACTATTCAAAAGGTAAACTCCTGTTGAGTCTATCCTAGTCAATTCTACCTAACGCAGGCGCGAAATCTGAGACAAAGATATCTGACGGACGTAGCCTAATGCTGGTCTTGCCTCGACTTACAACGGTGTCTGGAGATCCTTCCACTGGAATCAGCAAATTCTGCATATATCCATGATATTTTGACTATTAATAAGCATTACTCTAGTCGATTATATCTTAGTCAATCATACCTAAAGCAAAAGCGAATATTATTACGAACAAATCTGACGGCCTCCGTCTGAAGATGGTTATACATCAAGTCCTAAATTCATTCAACCGCAATGATCAAGTCGTGCATATCTCACTGATAATCCTGACCATTCGTAACGCTTAATCATGTCGGATTTATCTTATTCAATCACACCTAACCCAAACTCAAACTCAAGAAATCTGACGGCCGTTGTTTGAAGGTGGATCTACCTCACATTTTAATAGATCTGAAATTCTATCAATTGAAGATTGCAAATATTCCTTATTGCCCTGATATTCTGAATATTCATATGCCTTACACTTATATGGAGGCTAATTAATTTATTGGACGTCAATAAACTCCTCATATAAAAATAAATAAAATTTTATTTCTTTTGAAATGCGAGCTTTAATAAAATTCATTGTACCCTTCCTGTGTGCAAAAACAAAAAGAAATTTTATCAGATATAAGAAAATTTTCTTTCGCATGGTCTTCTCAAATATCTACTCATGGACATATCTTTATATATAAATTGGAAAGCAAAACAAGATAGAAATACGTGAACAAGAGCGAGTGTGAAAAATAGAAACCAATCAAATTGCATGCGTCACATCCAGTTCAAGCTCAATGCTTGTACGTGCTTCTTCTGCTTACATAAATCCGGCTGCAATTTATCCATAAGGCTTCGTATGTGGCTAGCTCCCTTTTGTTTTTGTATTTAGTAATTACTTTGAATGCTACGTCTGGAGAACATACGTGCAATGTTTCGATGATGTGTTGCGCAATAGCAGACGTGTATTCACCATTTGATTTAAAACAGGCGTTTAAGTTTCTTTCGTACATATTGTCGAAGTTTTGACTTGTCTTGGTAAATGATTTTAAGAGTTTTTTATGAGTTATTGAGTTGCGTGCACGCTTTGCTGCATGGTTGTGTCTGAATATTCTTTGTTAATAAAATATTGAAGCATTTCTCATCAGCGTTCTTAATACACATTGTTGGGAAGGATCTCGAAATTTTTTCAGGTAATTGACGTGGATATTTGCTTTCAAGGTCTTCAACGTATAGATCTGTCATCTGTGGATATCAGCGCATTTGGGTTAACGTTATAATATATAATAATAATATATAATAATATATATATTGCAAGAAATCTTATTCTAATATTATGGCTGGTTTAGAAAATATTGATGTTACAGAGCAATTAAAAGTTGTAGTTGAGAAATGTAGTTTAAATAATAATTCTGAGGGATTTAGTTATTCTAAATTAGATGATTATATCGCATATATGGATTTTCCGAATCTCGCGTCTCAGAGGCTCTCTTATGGTAGTGACCAAAGAGCCTCTATAAAAAATGGCGATCGCGCCAGGATCCTCTGTGCGGAAAGATGGTGATTGCTTTTGCCGCAATTTCATAGATTTCAATGTTAAGCTCACCATATACAGACCAGACAGTCATTTTGAGTGGGTCGAAGATGCAAAATTGTATTTTAAATTAAGAAGAATGACCGACCATACAGAAAGTTTTGATTTGGCCTGGTGGAGTTTACCTGAGCCTATTAGAAAGAATCTATTTAGACTCTGGAAATTCGTTACCGAGAGCGAACCTGCAAATGCATTTGAGCTTCTGGTTGAAGAACTTCATGGACGATATCAACCCTAGAGGATAGAACGGATAACTGACTTATTACGTCAGGAAAAGATGGGAAATCAACTCCCATCTAAATTATATAACAGACTTATTTCAAAATCCATCGGGCTTGATATTTCTAAGGAAGTTATAAGCAGTATATTTTTAGCAGAATTGCCTGCTAGATTAAGAGCCACTTTAGATGTGTATGATACATTGGAACTAGAGTGGCCAAAGAAGCTAAAAGGGTTGGACAAGGTGTATCGTCCAAATGAACCTAAGGTGCATGCAGTAACAGCAGATTCAGGCCTGGAGCAGCAACTCACACATCTCTCAGAGAGACACCTGACCGTAGAAAATTAAATAAGTACCCTCCGAAGGGATGTCGGTGGGATAAAACCTAAGTAGGAACGTTCCAACAGAGGTAAGGTGATTTCTCGAGGTCAAACTTCAAATCAAAGCATCGGAGAAGCGAATCGCATGAGGATGTTCAAGGTCCAGGCGAGTGGTTCATTTTGCATCGTTAATACGCCGAGTTTAGAAATTGTCACGGGGAGGGATGCACATTTCCATGGTTTGGCTGTCCCCGATGGAAAGGAAGCACTCTTCCTGTGACGTGGTTTAAGCTGCCTGAAATCTAGTGGAACCCCAGCTAGAAGGAATCGTAGGGGGGGTGGCGCATGCAAGTTTCCAAGGTATGCATATTTGAGACATACTAAAATCATCGATGTTAAGCTCAGAAGCTTCGATAGAAGAAACACGCAGTAATACAGTCCGTAAATCTCTTAGATTTCGGCTGGAATGTAATCTCAAAGAGGTTGCTCGCTATAGCAATAATAAGTTCGTTATAACAGATGAAATAGGTGGGTTAAACTTTTTAATAGACACGGGTGCAGTTGTGAGCATAATTCGATCCGATGTAGTGGAAATTGATAGCCCCACATTTGATTATCTCCTATGGGATGCCAAAGGAAGTCCAATTTAGGTTAAGGGAGTTAAAGAATTGTCAATGACATTGGGGCAGAAATCACCATTTACGTGGAATTTTCTGGCCATTTATACAAAAAAGATAACATCATTGGGATGGATTTTTTATCAATTTTAATCTTGTTTTAGATCCCAAATCTAAGACCATTAGACAAGTCACTGAGATCGTGACTTATGCTGAGACTGGGACCTCAGTAGCCAGGTCAGTGAGACTACCCAGACCCATCGTCAACGATGACTTGGTAAATCTCATCGAGATACATCTGGCCGTGGTCCTACCTTACAATGCTAAGCGGAAGGGATTGAAGACAGGCATAGAACACCAGATCGAGTTGGTGAAACCACTACCCCCTTCACCGGAGGCTCAACCGTTAGCACAACATAAGCAGCAGAATGCTATTGAAGAATTTAAGCGGTTGAGAGTAGAAGGAATGTATAGGCGTTCAAATTCCAAATTTGCATCTCCAATAGTGGTAATTCCCAAACCTGAACCAGGTCATCGGAGGGTTTGTGGTAACTATTGTCTATTGAACTCGGAAACGGAAGGCGATTTGTATCATGTACCGAGCCAGAGTACTTTGCTCGGGGATATAATGGGACATGAGGTTTATACTACGTTAGATCAGCAGTAAGCGTACTATCAAGTACCTATGGAGACAGAATCTTTACCGCTCAACGCAGTGCGATTTCCTTTTCGTTTAAAGAATGCAAGTCACACATTGCAGCGTCTAACGGAGGAAATTCTTCAAGATTGTCCATTTGCTAGAGTGTATATAGATGACATCATTATATATAGTCAATCTAGGGAGGAAAACCGGAAGCACGTAGACGTCGATTTATCTAAGCTGGGGCATTATGGATTGGTAGTGAAGATAGCAAAGAGCAGGATCGGTTGCTCTAATGTTAAATTTCTTGAAAACTGCCTTATCAAGGATGGAGTCAAACCACTGAAAGATAAGGTTCAAGCAATCAAGGACGTGCCAGAACCCAGAACTGTACGTCAATTGCGTAGATTTTTTGGGGAAGATTAGCTATTATCGTCCTTTGATACCACGTTTAGCTGGAATTTTTAGGTCGCTAACAAGACATTTAGTTTGTGAGCGGAGCACCATCAAGAAGTCATGGCCTTTTAATTTTAGCCAAGACGACAAGGAGAAATTCCAGAGGGCCAAAGATCTTTTAAGCCAAATTTCTACATTAGCACCTGTGGATTGGACTAATCCGTTTGAGCTGGTCACAGATGCTTTCGATGTAGCCATAGGGGTAGTGTTACATCAGAGGAATAATTGTATATTTAAGCCGATAGGATTCTATAGTCGGAAACTTCAAGATCGCGAAAAGCGATATGACACGCTTGGGAAGGAGTTACTACCGGTTTATTCTGCAGTGCTGCATTCTGAGCGCTACCTAGATGGACATCAATTTACAATATTAACTGACCACAAACCGTTGATAAATATCCTAGGGAAAGCAAATAGGCTTAATTATTTTCGGCGAATGAATTAAAAAATAACGCTATGCGCAGAATTTAATTTTATCATTACTTATATCTCAGGAAAAGCGAATGGGGTGGTAGATAATCTCAGTAGACGAGACGTATCAGAAGAAGATATGATTCGTTCGGAGTCACTCGTATGCTCTGTTGAATCTTCTAATGATTTTGCTTAGCAATTGATGGAAGCACAGGTTGTTGATCCTTTAGTAGCTGTATTAGAAAATAAGTTCACATGTAGACTCAGAAAGATTAGAGTTAAGTGGTAACTATGTGAATTCTCCAGGAGCCAACCTAGACTCTATGCACCGTTAGAAATAATGTATATGGTAATTCAACAGCTGCATGAATTTGGTCATCCTTCTATTAAGGCAAATATCAAGATGGTCACTGATAGCTATGTATGGTATAAGATACCTAAAGACATAAGAGCTTGGGTAAGGACATATGCCCGGTGTCAAACTTGTAAAGTTTGACATCATACTAAAACTGAGATTAAAAAAATTGATATACCAGCGGGTCGTTTCATGCATGTACATATAGATTTAGTAGAAATGCCCGAAATTTCTGGCCAGAAGTATATACTCACAATGATTGATCTTTCAGTCGTCAGTTTGAGGTAGCAATCTTGAAGATCATGACAGTTCAAGAAGTCTTACTTATGTTCTTGCCTAATTGGGTGTATTGGGTATCGCCATATGGTCTACCTGTAAGGTTAACTACTGATCATGGTAGTTAGTTTATTTATTTATCAGATCATTGAATACTATGGGGATAGAAGTAAGACACACATGTGCATATAATCCCGGAGCTAATGGGATGGTTGAGAGATTGAAGTCTGCATTACGCTGCACTGGTGGATCGAGTTGGATACATGATTTGCCCATAGTTTTGTTGGTAATGCGAAACAGATACAGAGTTCAGTTAGAAACATACTTTGCACAACTTGTTTATGGAGAGACATTGAGATTACCTAGAGATTTTAAAATAGAAGCTCCAAGTCGTCTCAATTGGGCTTCTAGCTCAGTAGATTGGTTTGTTCGAGCATTGTGAGATAAATATGAGTCATTTACCTCCAACCAAAACTAGAAGTCCAAAGTCTAAATTCTATGTATCTTCAGATTTAAAACTGGCATCTCATGTGTACATGACTAATGAAAACTGATAGAGTTGTCTGACTTTCTTCTATAAGGGCCATTTAAAGTCGATCATATGACTGATAAAAATGCATTTATAGAAGTAAATGTCATACTAGAGTATGTGGTACTAGATTGGTGCATTCCACAGTTTACATGGACGGAGCAGGAGACGAGATGTGTCTCAAAAATTTGTGACAAACAGGAAAAGCCAGATAAATGTGGGAAAGTAGTAATGATTAAAACGAAGACGGCCGAGTACAAAGAACAATGCAATATGAAAGCGGAGCCTAGTGAAGTACCAGTACAACATTTTGAACTTCGTTCTGGATGAATCATCAAGAAACTGAAGAATGAGGACTTTTTAATGTTTGAATAAACATCTTAAACATGAGGGTGTATGTGGAGGTTAATTAATTTGCAGGAGGTATCATTCGCGGGGTAGGGGTATATTTACCGATGCTATGAGATTCCTACATATGCCTGGTCGCTGACGTCAGAAGAAATCGGTTTCGTGTGCCGTGCTTATAATCAGTCTCACTTTCTAGATGGCGTCCTTCTCTTTCACCCCCCCAGTGTCGCGATGGGAGAAGTTTAAGTCGAAGTATCATACGTGTATTATGAGCAATGTACAGGATAAGCAACTTAAAATTCAGTGTTAAACAAAATTGACCGTGCTCTAGACGGGAACACAATAAATTATAGTTCGCACAAAATTAATATCGTGTCACATAAGCAATATGTCATGAATCAACGTTACTAAATCCCGAGTGCCTTAGCAATATATTTATTACTCAAGGATAATTGACAGCTTAGACACAGTAATCCTCTGCGTGTGTCCGGCGTTTTAGGCGGGGGTGTGTGTTTTTATTTGAAAAAAACCCCATTAATTTCGAATCAAAATTGCAGCTCAAGAAATCTCAACCAAAAAACTGCTTGAAACTAATAGACATTGTTTCTAAGATAACAGTTAGTAGAAATATTGCCTAAAACCAGAATTAACACCTATGAAACTAAGGTTTACCGGATCTGTCGAAATTGCCCCTTGTTCGGTTGTAAAGCAGAGCCGCGTGTTACAAATTTATTTAACTTTAAATAACACCTCATATAAAATAAATCAAATTTTATCTTTTGGACATTTGATGTCATCGCTGGTTTCATAAAACAATATTATGTTTTCAAAAAGATATTTTAATTTTTTTTAAGTTACTTTCGTACATATTGTCGAAGTTTTGACTTGTCTTGATAAAAGATTTTGAGTTTTTCCTGAGTTATTTAGTTGCGTGCACGCGTTGCTGCATGGTTGTATCGGAATACTCTTTGTTAATAAAGTATTCAAGCATTTCTCATCAACATTCTTAATACACATTATTGGGAAGGATCTCGAATTTGCTTCAAGTAATTGACGTGGATTATTGTTTTCATAGCCACCATCGTATCGTTCTGTCATCTCTGGATATCAATGTATATGTGTGACCACACTAATTGGAATTTATAAATATCTCAAAAGCTTTTGATTCTATATCATTTAATGCTATTTTGAATGCGATTAGTTTATTGAATATTGATCCGAATATATTTAGATTACTTAAATACTATTTATATAATCGAAGAATGAGTATTCAAGTAAACGATTTGATGTCAAAATCGAAAATAGTAACAAGTGGAATTCCACAGGGATCAAGTTTGGGGCCAATTTTATTTAAAATCGTATTTGCACATTTGGAAACTAAGACTCTTAACGGTCGAGTTTGCAAATTCGCTGATGAGTTAAAAATAATCTTTCCAATTGATCCAAAAAATGTCGAATTATCCAAAAATAATGTGACATTAGATTTGTATGATTTGAGTAGATATTTGATTACACTAGGGCTAAGAATAAACAATAAAAAGACAAGAACTTTAAAAATAGGTAACAGAACAGACTTTTATTATGTTTATTTTCATGATGCTGTGATTAATGATGTGTTTGAGATTAAACTTATGCAAGAAATAAAGGATTTAGGCAAAACTATTCAATGTACAACTTCTGCTGAGAGACATATTGAAAGTATAGTAGGCAGTGCCACGAAAAGATGGGCACTAATAAATCGAAATATCTTATCGAATGACATAAAACTTAAAATGTATAAAATATGGATTAGACCGATACTAGAATATGCTGTCGCAACTTGGAATCCATTAAAAAGAGTTTGTCCAATAAGATAGAAGCTGTACAAAGAAAAGTTGTGAAACAAAGTAGTCCTATCTCCTGCACTATATACGCCTCTAGATTACAGTTTGTATCACTGTAAACTTTATGGTTTCGGAGGATGTGCTATTGCATAAAAGTTTTCCATTTGAACCAGTGGACTGGTGCGTATATGACTCCGATAAGAAAGAGCCATTAAGTTGGAACTAGATCTGGACATTTGGCAATATCTCCTCCGTTGGTGGGGAATGTTGCGAGCAAGTTATTCTCTTTTTCGAAAATCTACAAAATTTATAACCAATTGTCAAAGGGGCTTAGAGAAACGCCTCCATCAGATGTCTTTTAAATTTTTATCTACTGAACTGGAAAAAGTCTACAAACCTGCTGATATTTTTTATTTTGATTATGATAATACTTTCTCATGGTTGAATAAAAGACAAGGATAATTGTTATCGGAAACAGAATTTCTTGAGATTTTATTTCCAAGTTTTGTATTATTAAAATTTAAATGTTATGCATTATATCATCATGTTAGTCAACAATACATACAATCAATTGCTAGTCATGGTTCTCATTTTTTGCATAATGTTACATTCGAATTTTACCTTAATTTTTGCTATTTTGATGATGTATCTATTATTCCTTACAGCCGAACTTTCTGATATTGATATATTGTACAGTACAACTAGTGAGATATACTTATCTACATGAGACTAATTGCACATTTTTATGTGATGTGATAACTTTTTTTATATTGTATATTTTCCAATTTTATTATTTGATGGAACATTTGTGGTTTGAATCGAAATAAAGATATTATATTCTATTTTACTCCATATATATATATATATATTTATATTATATATATATATATATTGAAAGAAATCTAATTCTAATATTATGGCTGGTTTAGAAAATATTCAGGATAGAGTGCAATTAGCAGTTTGACTTGAGAAGTGTAATTTAAATAATAATTCCATATGGCCTTGATATTCTGAATATTTATATGCCTTACATTGTGGAGGAAGATAATTCAACAGAGATATCAGCCTGGAGTATATGCGCAAATGTGCGAATTGTTACGCTTAGAAAAAATGGGGCGTCAATTACCGTCCGAATTTTACAAACGCCTTTGCACAAAAGCTTCCAGGTTGAATATATCCAGAGATATAGTCAACTCCATTTTCACAGCTGAGCTACCAATTAGGCTTAGGACCACATTGGAAGTATTTGACACTATGAGCATTGATTGGCCAACAAAACTCAGAGGATCAGACGGGGTGTATAAACAGCAGGAACCACAACTACATGCTGTAATAGCAGATTCTGTCATGGTGCAGCCAGTCAGGGCAGATGCCGAAAACAACCTGACTGTACGAGAAACCTTGCGTTTCTTATGTGGAGAAGTTGCTAGCTTACGTAGTGACAGTTCACAACTTCAGAGTCAGGATAAGTATACTAGACGTCGAGGGAGTCACTCGCGTCAACGCTTCGAAGGGCCACGCGGATGGTGTAAGGCACATTGCGAGTACGAACGAAGTGCGAAGTGCCAAGGTGAGAATTGTATTTACCCGCAATTAGGTGGACCCAAATGGAAAGGAAGCACAAAACCGGTAGAGAGAAATCCATCACCGGGAAAAGCATACACCACCTGCTTGTAGGAGCCGTAGGGGGAATTCCATTGCAAAGGCTCCCAGATATGCCTTTAAAAGGCATACTCAAGGCAAAGGATAAAAAGGTGACAGGACCACTTAGAACCGATACAGAAGGCAAGAGAGACCGATTCTCACTAAGCGGAGATCTGGAAAACATTGCCGGATTATCCAGCAACAAGTTCATTATTAAACATGAATTATCTGGATTAGAATTTATCCTCGATGCGGGTGCTGAGGTTCGCATAGTTAGGTCAGACGTGGTGGAAGCAGATTGTCCCACATTTGATTATCAACTATGGGCCGCTAACGGTAGTCCGATAGGAGTCAAAGGAATGAAAGTATTCTTTTGAAATGCGAGCTTTAATAAAATTTATTGTACCCTTTTATATGCAAAAACAAAAAGAAATTTTATCAGATATAAGAAAATTTTCTTTCTCATGGTCTTCTCAAATATCTACTCATGAACATATCTTTATATATAAATTGGAAAGCAAAACAAGATACAAATATGTGAACAAAACGAGTGTAAAAAATAGAAACCAATCAAATTGCGTGCGTCAAATCCAGTTCAAGCTCAATGCTTGTACGTGCTTCTTCTGCTTACATAAATCCGGCTGCAATTTGTTTATCCATAAGGCTTCGTATGTGGCTAGCTCCCTTTTGTTTTGGCATTTAGTAATTACTTTGAATGCTACGTCTGGAGAACATACGTGCGTTGTTTCGATGATGTGTTGCGCAATAGCAGACGTGTATTCACCATTTGATTTAAAACTGGCGTTCAAGTTGCAATGTTCTCTCATTCGAGTAATTAACCGTCTGGTCGATCGGACTACGTAAGTTGATCGACAACTTACGCATGTATATTGGTAAATAATATTTGATATCGACATTAACGGCTGTTTCTCTTTGATTGCTGGTAAAGGCAAGTGTGCTACCATAAATAACACTCGTAGTTTGGCTGCATTAAATGTGCGTGTCAATGCTGCTTCAACTTTCTTTTGTGCCATTCGGGAAACTGCATCCCCTTAAATGGGATGTTTAGGTAGACGGTTTTCTTCTCTGGCCCATAGTACGTCTGTTTCTGGTTTTTCCCCTTTTAATAATTGATTCAATTAATTGTCTGGGATAGCCATTAGACATTAAATCGTTAATTAATTTATTACATTCATTTTCCTTAGAATCTTGACTAACCAACCTGTCAATTCTTGAAAAACAACCACGAACTGTTGATAATTTATATTGAAATGGCACAAAACTGCGGTAGAACACGATATATTACCATCGCCGGTGCCAGATCAAACTCTACGCAAGCTTATCTTATTATGCACGAAAGACGTACGATTTCGTTTTAATGGAAACATGTACAAACAGACTGATGGTGTCGCAATGGGAAGCCCCTTATCTCCAGTGTTGGCTGAGATTTTTCTAGGGCACCTAGAAAATACATCATTAAAGAGTGACATAAGTAAATGTGCTCAATATATACAGTACGTGGATGATATATTTCTTGTACTTAAAAACAGGTCGCAATCACGAACATTGCTTCAAAGTTTCAACAAAGCACATAAGAATATCGGTTTCACGTCAGAGCACGAGAAAGATGACTGTCTGCCTTTCCTTGATGTACTGTTAAAGAAAGAAGCTAATGGTAAATTAAACAGAACAATTTACCATAAACCAACATGGTCTGCACAGTATTTGCATTACAGCAGTTTTGTGCTATTTCAATATAAATTATCAACAGTTCGTGGTTGCTTTTCAAGAATTGACAGGTTGGTTAGTCAAGATTCTAAAGAAAATGAATATAATAAAGCAATTAACGATTTAATGTCTAATGGCTATCCCAGACAATTAATTGAATCAATTATTAAAAGGGGAGTTAACCAGAAACAGACGTATTATGGGCCAGAAAAGAAAACCGTCTACCTAAACATCCCATTTAAAGGGGATGCAGTTTCCCGAATGGCACCAAAGAAAGTTGAAGCAGCATTGACACGCACATTTAATGCAGCCAAACTACGAGTGTTATTTAGGGTAACACACTTGCCTTTACCAGCAATCAGAGAGAAACAGCCGTTAATGTCGATATCAAATATTATTTACCAATATACATGCGCAAGTTGTCGATCAACTTACGTAGGCCGTCGACCAGACGGTTAATTACTCGAATGAGAGAACATTGCAACTTGAACGCCTGTTTTAAATCAAATGGTGAATACACGTCTGCTATTGCGCAACACATCATCGAAACAACGCACGTATGTTCTCCAGACGTAGCATTCAAAGTAATTACTAAATGCAAAAACAAAGGGAGCTAGCCACATACGAAGCCTTATGGATAAACAAATTGCAGCCGGATTTATGTAAGCAGAAGAAGCGCGTACAAGCATTGAGCTTGAACTGGATGTGACGCACGCAATTTGATTGGTTCCTATTTTTCACACTCTCTTTGTT
>JAQBSW010009315.1:0-29501 GCA_029291075.1 Eudiplozoon nipponicum | reverse complement strand
ATTGATTGGTTGTTCCCTTATTTCACACTCTCTAGAGTTTTACCTTTGACTTTTGTTTTTCCTTTAAATTATATATAAAGAGATGTTCATTTTGATACCTAAGAAGAAAATAAGAAAGAAGCGGTTCTTGCATCTGATAAAATATCTTTCTTTTTTCAGATGGAAAGGGTACTATGAATATATATACATATATACATTTATAATCATTTAATGTTATAAAAAGGAAGAAATATGTACATAGTAGATCTATATCGAAATGCAAACATAAATCAACACAGATATAAGTTACCATCAATAAGCACACTCACATAGCACAAATGCATGAAGCTGAAAGAATAAAATCATTCCAGTGAATAACTTAAGGGCTAGAAAAAGAGCCTTGGTGAAAAGTTGGCGCTGTTACTAACAGGATACCAACGCCCGTTACTCTTGTGCTAGCTTTCAGGGGAAAATGTTGATTGACCGCTTCACCATGGCAATTATGCGGAATAAAGCGACAAAAACGACTAGAAGTTGTCATTGAAATATCGGCAAAAACATAATTGGTATGAGATATAACAATTTCAACACAAAGGGACCACACATTTTAATATGGTAACCTTTTACAAATCTGCGAGACAATACACATTTAAAAGTTGTAAGTTTTATAAAAATTAACTAGATTTAAAATTAGAAAATAGCGTAAAACACATCGGTCGGAGTGGCTCAGTGGCTAGAGCACCAGATTCCGAAGCAGACGTGCCCAGGTTCGTATCCTGTCCGCGGCAAATTCTGGCCAGTACTTGATGAGTTCCCAATAAGGACGAAACCGGTCTACTGGATGAATTGCTTTTCTACACTATACAATTCTTATTTTATACTGACATATGTAAGTAATTATGGGTCAGGTGCATATATTAAGACCGCAACCTTGATTATGTTAACGTCAAAGATTGTTGTACAATTGCAAAAATTCTCAGTTGCATAGATGCATTGTGCAAGTTAATCAAAAAGTGGTCTTGTGCCCCGTTGACAAACTGTTCAGTGAATCAATTGGCACACAAGTGTCACCCATAACTACACACAGGCGCACAAACAAAGATTAGATTCATCGGCACAGTGGGCTCCAGAAAAGCCCGTGACTACCTAACCTAAAAACGTAAGCTTATCCAAAAGACTACTCAGTACGAAGTCCATTGTGTGTGATGTTGAGAATTCTGTTCACGAGCTAATGATTCAGTGCTTCTAGTAAATTTATTCTTTATCTTCTCTTGAGTGAATACATGGTAACATGACAGATTAGACCATCCATCGGCAGATTTGACTCGGAAACCAGAATGCGTTTTCAAGTGAATTAACAATGGATGCTATAATTGATAAAGTGGTTAATGAAAACGTCGTCAGTGCAACACGTCAGGGATCCCGATCGTCCAACCAGAAATTTCTATGACTAAGGGCCACGTTTAGAGAAAAAAGTACGAAGAACATGTGAAACTGACACAAATGAATGTAATTCGGAAAAGCTTCCGAAAAGGAAAATACATTATATGAATAAATTTAAATAAAAAATTTATATAAATAAATAAATTATATAAAATTAAATTCAAAATATTCAACAAAAAATTTCCACGCCTGAACCAATTTGGCTCTGTTCAGCTTATTATACCTTTGGAACAAGCGTTCAGATAAAAATGAAAATAAACAATTATATGCTTAATTTAGATCTTATTTACGCAACACTTTTATTTCCAAGTTAGATTTAACAAGAAAACAAAAAAACAATCCAAAGGTAGCGATTTCGCCACATATTTTAACTGCATTACCGAAGGTGTAAAAATTTAACGAAATAAATTTCAAAAATAAACACCAATACAGTAGCTAAATTAGTTTACAATACAAAACTTAGCTAAGCATAATTTGTACCATAGAAATTGAAACTGATTTTGAATACACGATTGCGGCATATTTTGATCGTGCCGGTCTGCGACTAGAAAGGCATGTCTGCCCAGCTTGCCTTCATTAAAATCGAAAAGTTTTTCCTTCGATTTTCATATACAATAAATTTTATTATGTATTTATTAATGCATTTGTACTCAACGTTATTATATTGTTGCATATTTCAGCGAAAAAATGAACTCACTAAGAAATCTGAATTGAGACTATACTAAAAAACTAAATTGTCAGAAAAGGGCATTAAACAGCCTATATTCGTTTTAAAGGCAAAGCAATCTAACCTTGAGTGTGTTCCATGCCCACGATAGCATATGTTGATATTCAGGCATTAGTTCAATAGCGGTGTTGGCGTACTTTATATCCTCACTAAAACAGTTAAAACAGAACATCAGAGAAAACAATTATCTCAAAACTACCATGGAATAGTGTATGATAATTCTTTAATCAAAGCTACATATTGAAGCCTGCCAAGATTTGCGATCGTGAGTTGTCGCTTTGCAATATCAGCTTGCTTAAATCTGCTATTAGGAGCATATATATAATAGCTAGACCAAATTCACCATTATTGGTAATACATCAAATAGTTGCTATAGTTGCTGCATCTGTGATTTAAACAAGAGGACATTTACTTCAGTCTTGCAATCCATGTACAGAGCCACCAAAGCCTTCAAATGCATGAAATTTTCAATTTTGTGTCAGCTTATGATCTCTGATCATTTATTCTTTGGTTAAGTCCTATTTAGCAACGCTTTCGTCCTGAAGTTCGAACAAGCCATCCAAATCCTGGCATCAAAAAAGCAGACAATATGCCACCTTGGGATGTGATAATTAAATTATAACGACATGATATGATTTTATGTATTTGTCAATAGAAACTAAAAATTGCAAACGATAGAAAATATTTCTGATCTACTTGACAAGTTTCGTCTTTATTGGGCAGTCGCCGGACTCTGGTTTAAAAAAACTGCCACAGAAATTCCGGCTAATACCGAGGAGTGCCCTGTAAGCACTAAAATAATAAAGTAAACTAATTAAATTTCTCATCTTATGAATTGTTTAGTTTATGTCCACGGCATGTATATTTACAACAATTGAGCAAAACCAACCACCTCACGTTATAAATAAAACATGATTAATTCCGTTAGAAAATCAGGTATTCTGAGGATTCAATCAATGTTTTGAGATGCTGAATCTCGGCGATTTTGGTTCGCGGATTGTCGCTTTGCAGTATCGATTTCGCAAATATCGGACTGATCCCCATTTCCAAATACGCATCGATTTTGTCTTCTTTTTGACTGGGTGCGGATTCGTCCCTTTCTTCCGAAGGCTTCAACATCGTTCATACTAACTGCTGAATTTGAAGTACGATCTAATCTTCGAAGTCGAGCATTAGGAAAGAATAGCAAATGAAGAATCATTTAAAATAACTTTAATATGGGGAAAAGTTAATGTGAGAATGCTCCTGCGTATTGTGTACATAATAAATAAGAATTTTTGTAAGTAATATTATGGCCAGCTAATCTTTTGCGGAAGTGCTGATACAAACGGAATCTGTATTCAACAGATGTTAACGGCTCTGTAGATAAGAAGCTTCATTTGAACGCTTATTGGAAACCACGCTACGACTTACAGATGCTTAGTTTATACTGACATATGTAAGGAATTAATGGGTCAGGTGTTTATATCAAGACCGCAACCTTGATTATAATAATTGTTATCACCACCCGCGCAACCAATGTTCGTTTAATACAATTAGTGGTTGAATCTACGACAGCATCGTTCTACAGAACTAAAAAAATTAGAATAACGCTATCGATACCACTAGCCCAGGATCGTCGGTTTCCATGGGTAAGGCTAATTATACATATTAGCAAAATTCGCTTACGCATTTTTCGTAAAGTGTCTAGCCTGACAAATGGTACGCAAAATGGATCTGCCAAGAACATCAAACGAATAGTCGGCAACTGTAAAGTAAAAAAAAATTCGATAGTAAATCGAAAATAAGAAAGCTACACAGATCATACGTAATGAAGAAAAATGGGTTCAACCATTTTGCGTATTATCAATAGAAATTGAGTAATTTTATGTATGTATGAATGTGTTTATGCATATATTCCTGTGTGATTTCTCTCCCAGTATGTAACTCTTTAATGTATAAATGAGGCCAAACCTAATTCCTCTATCTTTTCACTATATACATATTCATATAATTCATTCGTGTTGAAATCTTCCGAAAAATGATCTTTATTATTTGGTTGTATAGACCTGTTTTATACAATAACGTTTTGCTTCAAAACGCAAATTATGTTTCTTAGTATAATATTAATTCAATTTTTAATAAAACGCAAAATTGGAAATTGAAACAATGTATAGTACGTCGCTTAGTTGCAGATAGTAATAAGTGGAAAGGAATTTGCACAGCAGTGAAAAGAAGTCTAGATGATCTTGCAGAGAGGGGGGATAGTTCACCATCAACAAAGAGAGCACAGAAGGACATCAGCGATTAATAAATGATGCATCCAGAAATAGAGGGAATATCCCAAATCACTCGATAAATTGATATCCAAAAAAGTATAAGGTCAGTCATTGTTTCCCATTTTAGCAGATTGAAATAATAAATAATCAACGGATTATAAAAAGTAGGAAGCAAACTAAATTAATATGGTTATGAGTCGTATTTTTTCATATGCAATGTTCAGTTTAAACAAACTATAGGTATTATCAAATTATGCCGTTATACTTTAATCAAATTTAACCTTCCCAGGTGGCCTGAAGGCATGCAGGAGATTGTTAGTTGTAATTAAATTGCAATGCGATTCCAAAAAGCATAAGTTAGTATAAGCCTGATAATTGGAAGCAGTGCGTAGCTCTGGTCGATTCAGGAGAGACTTTTATGACTCTAAACTAATTGCTCTGGAATTTAAATCCAGACTGTAGCAGTTCTGGCTATAACTGATGAGCGCTAAATAAGCACGAATCCGGCCTGTAAGATTTAATGTTTAGAATTAATCGATATCAAATATATATTATCAAATCTTGCTAGTAAATTTTAATTCCATATTACTTCCCCATATCGCATTGTATCTGAGATGTTATTCAAAACAACACACCCACACACATGCACGCATCGATATATATATATATATATATATATATATATATATATATATATATATTAATGATAGATTTTCCAAGGTATAATATTTATAAATAAATGAACTATAATTTCTAGCGGTATGTACTTACACAGATCTGGGTACATTTATGTATATGAACTAATTACTCACATGTTTTGTCGTTTCACTGGTTATACACGAAAAAGATACTGAGGAGACAAGGAGACCAAACAATCTCTTTTAATTATTAATGTATGAGTGTAAACCCGTAGTATATTTTTATTAAAATCACATGATAAGTTATTTCTTTCATCTGAAACCCAGATGCACACATCAAACGCGAATTTTTTTCTTGAAAGAACTTTGCAATGGGTGATGATAATTAATGGTTTTAGAAGTTATTCCTTATTCGTCTAAATACTTTTCTAACACCTGCCCAAATAGAACTTCTTTTCCTTCTTTATGTACTATTTCGGTTAAACCTTCCAGTTTATTTTCTTCTCGATCCGAGTTCTTTATTTTAACATAACACCAATATCACCACTAGACCCCGACATACTCTTTAACTGCGAATTCTTTTATTCCTTTATTTATGTGCCTATCAATGTAAACTATTGCAAGTATGTATTAGGTGTTGCGAACCTAGTAACAAATTAGTTCAGTTGTGACCAGAAGGATAAACCAAAGGCGGCATGAACGGAAAGTATATAGTCTCGTGCACATTCGTTTCGTGCTTACTGGCGACTCATCAGTAGGAGCCGGTATTACGCCCTTTAACCACTATATATTTGGGTGAGGAATGTGGGATAATAGGATGGTACAATCTCCTAGACGAATGTGTAAACCTGCAATAGTGAAGCTAACATCATATAAAGTCTACGACAATGCGACTTCAACGCTAACTCACACTATATAATATATATACCGAGTCTGTAAAGGATACTAACACTATGGCTATTGTGTTAGTAACCGATACCAAAATTATTGTACCGAAAAGGTACATGGTACTAACATTATAGTTTCCGAGTCAACATGGTACCAACATGATGGATATCAATTTATGCTATATTTCACCGAAATTGAGAATTACAACAATTTCTGAACACCTGTTATTCCAGTAAATCCATAAACTAAGTGTCTGATGTGTTTGGCATTGAAAAAGGCCTCCGTAATTGGAGGCCGAAATATATGCAAAAATCATGATGACAGTGGATTCAATTATTTCGGTACGCAATCCGAAAATCAGGTAAACTGTAAACTATTGTTACTCCATTGTTAGCATGTATGTGCACAACTTTGCAAAACCATATGTATGCACAAATTATCGCTTCTATACAGACATGGTAGAAATTGAAATTTTTAAAAGAAAAAACTGTTTATACTCAAACCATGTTAATGTTACACATTTCTTGAATGACTGCTGAGTGCGATAGTCACATATAGAGTATACACGCACATTCTTTTGTGGGAAGTAGATATGCACTATCAGTTTCACAAAGATCCAATTCATTCCCCATTTCCAAGTACGCATCGTTGTGACTGGGTGCCGATTCGTCCCTTTCCTCCGAAGGCTTCAACATCATTCATATTAACCACGGGAAATGAGGTATGATCTAATCTTCAACGACGATTAGATCATACCTCATTTCCATGTTAGCGTTAATTTTATTTCAACTCAACTTAATACCTTTTGGTGTTATAAATAGCATTTATACACAAGAGTTTAGAAAGCATAGGCATATGCAAATAGGCTATTATCCTCGTGTATCATTTTTAGTTCAGCCGTTATAACTCATTTGTAAATTTTATTCAGAAATAAATCATGACTGGAAGTATACACTTATTAGAAAGCCGATATGTACTGAGTTGAAAATGGACTTTTTTTAACTACGTTGTACATACATGCTTTATAATAAATGTATACTTGTACACATGAGTTATTGCACAATTATAATTACACACTATTCTTCAATAATTAGTCACACATCGATAATGTGTCGCGTCACAATCTAGAAATAGTTGGATAACTTAATCTATGATACCCAGTTGAAGTCACGGGCCTTTAAGATACAAGAGTTTGGCAGACGCAGATTTGTAGCTGTGTGACGATAATGGTTCATTCTTAAATATACTTTCATAGAAACAACGAACACGACAGTTATACACATTAAGATAAAAAGGCAACGAAGCGTACCATTCAAGTCGACTTCAAGTGGTACCACACACGGCAAAGATGATAATGATGCCTCCTGCTTTGAAGGCTTGTTGCCCATAATGCAAAGGCATCTATTGCTCAACTCAACACAGGAGGCTGCAAACTCATGCGAAAGGAGAAAGTCTAGCAGTTCATCATCCACATCCTCAGCAGCTTGCGCATAAATAACGTCACTAGCTGTGCTGCCCTCATGGGAGCGAGTAGTTTTCGAAATGAAGTCGACTTCTTCGATGGGTTTACTGACTGACTGCTTTATTATTACAGACGGACACTCCAAAAGGTCAGACAATGTTTGAGCGCCAAATAGCAAAATACCTTGTAAAATGAACAGATGTATTTTTCATGCAAATTACGAAGTTAAATAAACAAAGAGCACTAAAAAATATAGCCGTCTACGTACATTTAACCACAACAAGTGGAAAATAACTTACATCCATTTATCATCATCAGCATCATGAACAGCAATACAAAAGTAATTTTTAACTTATGCTTCGGTGTAATATAACCAAAAGAAAAATAACAAAATAAGCAAGAACAATAAAAAAGTGATAATAATGACAAAAATAATAATTTAGGTACAAAGGAGAACGAATTATGAGGAGGAGAATTTTGGTACTATGGGAATATTTACCTGGATAACGCACATAAGTGAGACAAACTAAAACTCTACGCAACACCATTAAGACCAAATCAGCCTTAAGGCATAGAAATGTCAGTTTTCCCAGTATCACGTCATAAGCATAAACAAACCGCGCAAATTAGTCTGCCCAGCTGAGAAACTAAAGTAATCAAGATTATGCTACTAGACATGTGCAACCAGATCGTCATTGAGGTGGACTTGATGCCATATCGCACAGGGTTTCCAATCGAGTCCAATTAGGCGCACGTGGAATCCACCCTGGCAGACAAGTGGGTCCCAATCTGTCTGATTTGGACGTATTTGGCTTTAACTCTTTCTTTCTCCGTCGAAAGCCAATTCAACATGTTCATCTAAAGTATTTAAATATGGTACAATGTCATCATCAAAAGGGTGAGTAACGACAAGGTCTACAGCCCAGCTTAGCTGTTAGAGAAGACCAAGCCCGATTCTGGTTAGGACGACGTTGTATAGATAATATTTTTATCTTAAAGCAAGTGCTTGAACAGCGAGATTTATACTGCCTTTCCGCAATAGCCGTCTTTCTAGACATGAAGGGTTTATTTGGCTCAGTGAACCGTTGTTTTTGCTTACATGTGACAAGCAACAATCTAGTGAAAGATCGGAATTAATTATAAATGATTAGCGAAGTCCAAAATAAATTTGGACATCAAAGGTTGATGGAATGATTTTTTATAATTAGCATCGTTCATGGTTACATGTAGACTGTAAAACAACACTAGGTGGCCCATTTCTAGTGGGGAAGGTTTGTAATCGGAGTTTTGCATCTCTTGGATAATCTGCCAATCAAGACTGATAAGCATTATCTGTCAAGATATCAGTGGCCAACGTTACCTTCAGCAACCGAAACCTGTCTTTCGCGTCTAGCATGCTTGCTCTCATTCCATTATTACACATTTAACACTAAGTGTAACTGCGTGGTTGGACTAAATTCGAGGCTTCACGTGAAACGAAATGATAGCTGTGTCCCGTTAGACACGGCAAGGTTCATGCTGTCATTCCCGGGCTGACTAGCTTGTACCAACCGGTCAGGGCGGAATTTCTATGGCTACGGAACATATGACGTGATACAGTGAAAACCGCAAGGAATTTGTATTGATGATGCTGCCTTGCCTTAATGCTGACTTGGCCATAATGGTGTGTAGGGGTTTATTTTGTCGCATCTCTGTTATCTAGATACATACACTAATTGTAACTAGATACTTTATCTCTATGATAAATCTCGCTAATAATTTGTGAGCCGAAATTTTTCTTTTTTTCGATACTTATAAAAATTTTCTTGTTTTTTGTTTCTTTTGATTGTTATATGGCTGCAAAACATTAGTTACTATTGGCTTCTGTATTGCGTGCATGATGATGATGATAATAATGGAACGAAAGAAGGAGGCATCGATTCCATAAATGAAAAAGATCTGCAAACGAAGGTCTTTAAGTCCTACAACCGTAAAATGTTTGTAAATAAAGTTTACGTAAGTGAAATAAGCACCAATCCCATTTTATTCATCCAGTACCATAACATATCAAAACTACCGTAATTCGTGCCTACAAACGTGTTTCGACTTACAAAGGCCATCATCAGATCACGACAGCGAATTGATTGACAAGGATCAAACCACAATGCATAAAAAAGTTAATAAAAACCAAATCAGCGGCCATCACCCTTAGTAGTCACACATACGTTTTATTTCAATGCAAATGTAGGTTTCTCAATGATTATTTGATTGTATAAACTCAAACACTGTTTTACAGCGAAGTACATAACATCTTGGTATCGTGAAAACATTGCCGAACGTAACGAGTGTAATATTCTAGTTTAATGTATTGAAGGTGTGCTGTCTAAGTAGACTTAGCAGGCTAGAACAACAGGGAAACTAAGATGATTTCAACTAGAACCGTCGTCTTCCTAAAGTCCGCATACAAGTTTCGCTGTCATATTCAGAGTGAACTCAGCCATCTATGCTGTTCTGGGAATGATTCAATGAGCATGCTTCATATGCTCGGTCTATTCTGCTGACCTCTGTGAAGGAAATTTATAAACATATTAACATATGAAGAAAACCAAAAGTTTACATTAAAAACACTCATTATTATCAGTACAAAGCATTTACCGTGTCCAGGAGCTTTAATTGCCGCATCTAGTATGACAGCGCAATCGATGTCTTCATAGTTGGAATTATGCATTAAATAATCATCAGATTTACCCAGTTTTAGCCGGTTTCTTAGGTGGACAACAATCTCATGCTTCCAACGTTGTTGCACACGATTTTCAACGTTGAAAAAATTACTACAACAAAAATGAATAAAAAATAGATAATTAAGCAATATCATCTTTAAAAAAGCACAAAGACTAAATAGCGCAATTTGAAATTGAAATGAGACTTCTTAATCAATGGAACGAAAACAAGAATTTGCATCCTATGCTGCTTCGCACGTATTCAATCAAAAGGTAGAAGCTTCAATAATAACCTTAATCTAGTTTTGCCTGGGGCCAATGCATTTTGGCTCAGCGTTATACAATATTAACTGTCAGAACAGACGGTGAAATGAATGCCATAAGAGTAATTTAAAGCTGAAAAAATTGTGCCGATATATGAGTAAATAAAAGTAAATCTAAGTTTCCGATAAGATGGGTTATATAAATGACTAAACCGAAAATACAGAATAAATCGAATCTCTTTGCTGGACACTGTATGCCGACAAATTTACCAGAGATGTCCGACAAGTAGAGTGCCTCTTGAATAGTGAGGGTATCGTACAGGGCGACAAAGTGACTTACACCATGAATAATAGTTCGGACAATTGATTTCCGGGGTACTTAATCAGAGAATCAAACCAACCCCCAGAGTTGCCTCGGTAGCCTAGTGAGCAGATTTTACCTATGGCCTTCTCAGTTGGTGCCAGAGACAAAGCAATTGATGATGATTAAAAAAAGACTGACGGTGATAAAATATTGAAGAGCGGCAAGCAATAGATCTTCTGCTTACAAATCTTACATAAGATTTGTGGCTCCTGGCGCTCAATTGACGTCGAACTAAATCAAGCCGAACGTATACATCCATTTACAAGACCAAACAATCGAAAAGAGGCATAGCCAGTCATTTCCTGTCACAGTAGTGTAAAGGAGGAAAGCCAGTATAATTGACTTGAAATTATCTGACGCGGTGCTGAGTAAAGTAGACGATTGATTTCAGAGTATTTTGCCTAATTTACCAAAGGTAGTTGCGGCAAGGCTGAAACTTTGGAAATTTTCAGCAAACAAAAACAATCTGCTTTGGGCCATCATGAACGTCAGGAAAACGGATTTATTGTCGACTGCAAGTAGGACACCTATTTCCACGATCTTAGGCTCCATATCGAAATTGGCCACCACGACCGTTTTCGAGACATTTAGTTTAAAACAGCGGTGGATAGACACTTCCTGAGCGCAGTCAATGGTTCTTTGGACCTCGTCATTGTCCTCTGAAAATAAAATATTTCTTATACTTCCTCTGGAGAACGAATATAGCGTAAAATTTGAAGTGTTAATTAAGCCAACATTCTATTTAAGATACGCTAGCAAAAATAAGCCATTATTTGTCCCCATCCATTGCGTGATTGATGTAACTAAAGCTGCACATTACGTTTTAATCAAGGTTGCGAACTTGGTATAAACACCTGACCCATTATATACATACATTTTTCAGTATAAACTAGGTAATATATAGTGTGGAAAAGGCAATTCAACAAGTAATGCAGCAGGGTGGGTCAGTGGTTAAATTACCAGATTCCGAAGTAGATGTGCCCAGGTTCGATACCTATCCGCGGCAAATTCTTCGCAGTAGGTGATGAGTTCCCAAAAAGGACGAAACCGGTCTACTGGATGAATTGCTTTTTTTACACTATATAAGACTTAATTTATACTGACAAATGTATGTAATTAATGAGTTGGGTGTTTATATCAAGATCGCAACCTTAAATAAAGTACTTATAGAGCGTTTAGCATAATTTTTAATCAATCAAATTATGTCAATGACTGAGTACATGCAGTATACGTAATGATTACTTGAAAAATCATTTAAAGACAATAGCAAAAAGACAAAGTATACACAGCACGAAATTTCGGACCTGAGATAATAACCGATTCTAGTTTGTAATCAGTCGTAGAACATAGCAAAACTACCTTCAGCAACACGTACTGATGTATTTCTGTCTTCCATGGTCATCAGCATACGACAGCAAACTGATTAACGAGGAGCAAGTTATCATGCACATAATGTTCGCATATGGCATTGAATCGTGTGGGTTTCTAATGGTCACCTTAATATCTGTCTATGTCTCAGATTACAGGACTTTTGGCCAAGTTTGATCCTTTTAATTAAGATATGCACTAAAAACCGCAAGGAAACAGTATTGATTATTTATCATTGAGTTTAAATTGAACTGACCTTTTCGTGGATTTCTTATAGTCACCTTAATAAATATTTGTCTCAGGTTGCAGGACTGTTGGCGAAGTTTGATAATTTTAATTAAGATAAGCATTGAAAACAGCAAGGAAACTGTATTGAATATTTCTCATTGTTTTGAAATTGGATTGGCCTATATCATGTGCTGTGAATAAATATTAGCGGTCTAGATTCTGTGTTTTGTCTGAGTAAGTTATTATAGATGTTTCCCTTATGACATCCTAATATTTGCGACCTTCACGATGTTTTATGCAAAATTGCATATTTTCATCATCATTGGTATTACTCTTGCTATTGTTATTTTTTCAATATCTTAATTTTCATATGATTATGATTCAGCAAACCAACAATTTAAACGTCTCCTTGTAAGGCTGTTTGTGATAATGACGATAATGTTGGTGGTAGAGATGATGATGACCAAAATCAAGTGCATTAATAATAAAAAATGCAACACAAAGCCTTCGTAGTCTCACATAAATAGAATGACGGGTGCAGTAAAGACAACAAATCTTTTGCAGCTTCGCCTAATTCACATTCTACTCATTTTCATTGTCAAGAATTGCATAAAGATTGACGGCAAGATTGAAATACACATTAAATTTTAATCGTTAAAGCACTGGTCAATTGAAAGAGTTGTCAAATATATTCTATATAACACAATGGTTTACAAAACGTGGAGAACATCAACTCCATGGAATACGTTACCTTTTAAGCAGAAATGAAAGCATATTGGCTCCAGCTGTGTGGGCATTTGTCTTATGAGAGTCACAGTGCCGTAGAGCAGAATAAAAAAGTTCTTCAACCTGCGAAACATTTAGTTGCCTAGAGGCTACATCACTACTACTATCAAGCAACGGCCAATGAAATTGCAATAGACACATTAGAGTTTCTTGTATCTGGCAATCAAGAAGAAAAACAGTTATGATCAAAATTTAAGTAAGTGTCAAACGTTGAGAAGAGGACGAATCAGAATAAAATTAAGTTCTTAAATACTTAAAATTAAACGAACATTGGTTGTGTTGGCGGTGGTAACATGTACTATAATCAAGATTGTATATAAACACCTGACGCATTAAGTACTTATATTTATCAGTATAAACTAAGAATTGTCTAGTGCAGAAAAGGAAATTCATCCAGTATACCGGTTTCGTCCTTATTGGGAACTCATCACGTACTGTCCAGAATTTGCAGCGGACAGGGCTCGAACCTGGCCAGTACGTGATGAGTTCCCAATAAGCACGAAACCGATCTACTGGATGAATTTTCTTTCCTGCATTATAAAATTATTAGTTTATACTCACAAATGTATTTACTTAATGGGTCTGATGTTTATATCAAGTTCGCAACCTTGATTATAATAAATGTTATCACCGCTTGCGCAAACAATGTTCATTTCACTACCACTTCCACATGTAGTGTGGTGTCTGTTAAGTAATGACAAATTGTGGATGGTTAGTTGGAACATTTGGTCTAAATAGGTAACATATGAGCTCCACCTAAAAAGAAAGAAACTAACCGAGAAACATTAGTTAGTATATGACTAAAAATTGTGTGAAGTGTGCGGCAGAGTGACTCGGTGCTAAGAGCACTAGATTCCGTAGCAGACGTGCCCAGGTTCGAGCCCTTTCCGCTTATAATACGTAATTAAACGAACATTGATTGCGCGGGCGGTGATAACAATTATTATAATCTAGGTTGCGGTCTTGATATAATTACCTTGCCCATTAATTACTTACATGTCAGTATAAACTAAGAATTGTATAGTGTAGAAAAGGCATTCATCACGTACTGGCCAGAATTTGCCGCGGACGGAGCTCGAATCTTAGCACGTTTGCTTCGGAATCTGGTGCTCTAACCACTGAGGCGTGATTGCCCGAAGAGCATTAATCCTTCGTTTGGCAAACGCTAGGTCCCTCGTAGTTATCCTGATTAATTGTTTTATGAATGTGTACTAACCAAATCCCAAGTGCCTTAAACATGAAGTTGATCAGTGATTTCAATACTGCGTGGGTAATAAAGTAGTAGACAGATTGCCAATGCACTAAAATAGCTGTGATAATTGCGCTAAGCTCACAAATCTTACCATTAGCCTTAATATTTAAGTACCAACGCATATATTTTAAACAAAAACGTAACTACGTTAAGCGTGCGCATTGGATGATGACATGTCAAAAGTCACAGATCAACAAGATTCAAGAAAACAAACGATGGATTTGAGTGTATGAACATAACACGGGTGTTGAATCCGGGTCATCATATCACGAGCGAATATTTGTTTACTAAAAATATAGAAAAGCGCAACAAGACTTCATGAAGACGTGTTCCTGTTGGGCCACTTGCAACTAACGCCGATAGCGTACTTAACAGCCTCTGATACGATATGATTGATGATCTGCAGCTAGCATAGGCCTTTCTCTCGAACTTCAAACCTGAGCGCATGTTTCCATTTTTCTACCAGCAACAGCTGAGAAGTCAAGACATCGCAACAAGACCGGTAGGCTTTTCATGAAGATTGCCATCCGCCAAAATTTCATTTAAGTACGGATGGTAAATGAACACTAGGTCAATCGGTTCTAGTGAGGGATTGAGACCGTATTAGTCTGGTCTCTCTTCGTTAGCCCGCCAGATATGGGAAGCAATAAAAGCGCTTTCGCGAAATCTGTATAGCACGAGTCCTAAAGGCACATAAACCATCACAACATAGGCAAGGTCCAGTCTCCAGTGATAACAGCTGCAAAACTTTTACAGGCTCGAGCCTCAAAGATGGCTCCAACTACTTTTGAAAGCATTACTTAATAAGGCAGAAACAATATTCTAGTACAAGGATTAGTATTTAAACCAATAAAAATTTAAGTACGTTTCGTATGATTAACTGCTGCATTCATTAATTCATTTGGTCTCATCGGACAAGTAGTGCATTACTTGCTATTATACAAAAGCACAAAGTTAACGAGGCAACTTCGACAAGTGGTCGAATTCGCAGGAGTAGACCAGTTATCTCGAGACCAGAGAGAAATATCCACAGTCACCTGATCACGCCACAACGCATCCTCACTAACAAGAAGAAATAAATTGGCGCAATTCAGAGAGGCCCTGGAAATTATGAACCAACCGAGAGGCATGGTTAGTTCTGCTTTACTGGTATAGGTTCCTCTGGAACCCACCCTATGGGAAGCCTACATTTTCGCTTATGCATTTATGCATGTATAAGAATTTACTTTAGACAAATAGTGCTAGACTATATGCATGCGCATCTGCTGTCTACTGTTGGGTAAAACACCAACATTGCACCTTCTATCCACAAATATAAAAACGAATAGCAATAAAGCCGATTAGCTCTTAACGAATTTTACATTTCTGAAATTTCGGAATGCACATACTCAATATATTGATACTAGAAGGATAAGAGGTTTGTAAAAGAACAAGTACAAAACTGACTTACATCAGAGCTGAGTGTCCACATCGAGTTTATTATCGGCAACATGGTTCCGTTTACTGATAAAATGTCCAAATGATGATCTTTGCTTAAATCTTGAATTAGTTGGCGTAAAGCAATAACGGTGCCTAAAAAAGAAAACAAATTAAACACGGATTTATTAATAAAGGGAGTACGACATCAAGCATTGATTACATTTTGTACTTACAAAAGAAAGATGATAAGAAAATTTTTTAGTATAAGGGAGCACATGCCATCGGTGATTATGCTTTAATGATAACAAATATACTTATTTTTTTGTCACTTACACGTATTAAATAGAAAGGTTAACCAATAGTATAGGAACAAAGTTAAATTAGCATCTACCACAGACACTGATCGAGTGTATTAGCCTAAGTACGCAATACGACCTTATTCGAACATATGTTCGCTAAAATTCTTCAAGATATTAACGAAAAAGTAGTTAATGAGATAAGCCTTTGAAGCAGTTCTGTAAACAAATAAAGACGACACTTTTATGACAAGATGATAAAAAATAAGTAAAGTTTGATATAAAAATTAAATTTTATTCCAGTTAGCAATCTATCGCGAGTTTAGAGACAAAAGTTATCTAAATTAATTCGTGGATTTACGATATACACCAATCACATGTAATTTTACCAGCCGTCAATACAGAAAATCCATCTTAAATCACACGTACAGGCTCGTGTCGACCTTCCATGATCATCATCATCAATAAAGCATGACAGCTAACTGATTAATAAAAATAATAAATGCGGCTCTCAATCCTATTGGTAACAAATAAATAGTATTTGAGTGATATTCATCGAAACCGGCACCAATTAGTCCATACGGTTTAAATTTGAAACTATTCTTAATCCTAATAATGATTATGATGAAAAGTTGTGCTAGTGTTCCTCGACATACAAAAATTAATTTGTCATATGATATTAAAGCAGACCCTGTCAGCTGTCTTCTCTAGAGAAAAACTCATTATCGTCAGAGCATAAACCAAAGGCAAAACAGAAACTGAGTCAAAATCTACATAAACAGTCGCTGATCAATATGTTTATATTCAGATTCACTTATATCCATGTATAAATAGTTTTTTTTTGTAATTAGCAGCCTTCATACTTTTAACGTTTTGTCAAGTTGTGCATAAATAAATACATACACTAAATAACTTACTTCATTGTCTCACTTTACTGTGAAAGTCTTTTGGAGAGAGATAAGCCATGCACATGGAAGTGTCATGAATTAAACAACCATCGATTGCTCGGCAGGTGGTACCAATTCTTTAAATCAAGTTTACGAGCTTGAAGTAAACACCAACTCCGTTGTATTTAACCAGTCGTCGAACAACATCAAAACTACCGTCAGTTACACGTACTGATGCGTTTCGATCTTCCATGATCATCAGAGACATGAATTTTCTGTATAGTACTGCGCCAATGGTATCCCCATTACCAATCAGCAAAATTGATTGCTCCTAGTGGATGTCTCTTAAAGTATGTACCGTTATTAGATAATCTGTTACCAAAAAACTAAGAGGCACCACGCTACCGTGGCATCACGTTTTGATACAACAGCGAACGCCTCTGTCCTTATATTATTGGCGAGAGATCTGGAGTACGTCTCTCAAAGTATTTTGAAGACGCGTGTTGCAGCTTAATTCTGACAGCATCTCTAAGGCTGTGAGAGCCTAACAATATATGCCTCCTTGAAAAACGTTATTCATAAAATTAATAATAAATCGTATACGGACAGTTGGCCGGGAGCCCTGAAAGCTCGAAAATTATGCTTATCAAACCAAAATTAGAGTGAACAAAACCAAAAATTAAAAAATATATAAACTCACTTATTTGATTCAACTTTGTGGAATTAAGATAAGCATCAATCCAATTTTAATTTATTTGTCGCACTTGTTGGCGCGCTTCGGCATTCTTTAATTGTTATCAGAGTATGACGATAGTACAGTCAAAAACACAACATGCGAGATTTTAAGAGGTAAGCGTATCATTTCTGAGCTTCCGTTTCTTAAAATATATTAAGGTGTAATCCTTGTCATACTCTTATGATGAATATGGAAGATCGAAACACGTCATTACGTGTGATAGACGATCATTTTGCGTTATTGTGTGTTATGTTAAATAAAATGATATTGGTGTTAGCCTCTTTTTTGAAAACTTAGATTAATAATTTTAACAACATACGCGAAAACAGTGACTGCATAACTGAATATGTTATAAAAAGCTTACCATAATCGCCTTATTGGTAGCTCAAAGCTCAGTATTATTACCATGACAAAAATATATAGTACGGTACCGTTAGGCAGGCAATTCGAATTAATGTTAGCTCACGTTTCTCGTATCCTGTTTTCCAGTTTGATCTGGCAATACTCGACTTGATGTTTTTATTTAGTTGACTCCACAGAGAACTCTTCTCAGAGAATAATTGCTTTTTATCACTGTGCAAAATCGTAGCTTCTACGTGATCATCTGGCAAGTCGAAAAGACCTAGGAACGACTGGAGAAAGGCATCTGTCAACAACTTTTGTCTAGCATATGGCATTTGTGGATAGAACAAAGATCTTGATGAAGTATTTCTACGGGCGATATCAGTTAAATCCATAGACGAATCCGCAATATTGAAGCCCCACAGACATTTGGCAATTTTGAAAACGCGATCTGATGTAGACAAGCGAATTATTTTCACATGATTGAAAGAGAAAAACAAAATCAGTTCAAATGAGTAAAAGTGAAGGGAAAATGTTGCACACACAGGTACCTTATTCATCACTAAAAGGAACTCCGAGTGGAGTTCTTTGCAAAGAATTCCAAAAATTTGAAATATTTGTGCCCTATTACACATGTTACTTCTATCATAATCAGTCAAACTAATCACTTTATTATAAACACCTGACCCATTAATTACTTACATATGTCAGTATAAACTAAGAATTGTATAGTGTAGAAAAGGCAATTCATCCAGTAGACCGGTTTCGTCCTTATTGGGAACTCATCAAGTACTGGCCAGAATTTGCCGCGGACAGGATACGAACCTGGGCACGTCTGCTTCGGAATCTGGTGCTCTAACCACTGAGCTATCCTGCCGCACACTACACTACACACAATTTTCAGTTATATACTAACTAATGTAACTTTGTTAGTCAATTTTTCCTTTAGGTGGAGCTCATATGGCATCCATTTAGACCCAAAGTTCCAACTAACCATGCCCAATCTGTCATTACTGAACAGACACCACATTACATGGGGAAATGGTATTGAAATGAACATTTATATAATTAAACGAACATTGGTTGCGCGGGTGGTGATAACAATTATTATAATCAAGGTTGCGGTCTTGATATAAACACCTGACCCATTAATTACTTACATATGTCAGTATAAACTAAGAATTGTATAGTGTAGAAAAGGCAATTCATCCAGTAGACCGGTTTCGTCCTTATTGGGAACTCATCAAGTACTGGCCAGAATTTGCCGCGGACAGGATACGAACCTGGGCACGTCTGCTTCGGAATCTGGTGCTCTAACCACTGAGCTATCCTGCCGCACACTACACTACACACAATTTTCAGTTATATACTAACTAATGTAACTTGGTTAGTCAATTTTTCCTTTAGGTGGAGCTCATATGGCATCCATTTAGACCCAAAGTTCCAACTAACCATGCCCAATCTGTCATTACTGAACAGACACCACATTACATGGGGAAATGGTATTGAAATGAACATTTATATAATCAAACGAACATTGGTTGCGCGGGTGGTGATAACAATTATTATAATCAAGGTTGCGGTCTTGATATAAACACCTGACCCATTAGTTACTTACATATGTCAGTATAAACTAAGAATTGTATAGTGTAGATTATAATAATTGTTATCACCACCCGCGCAACCAATGTTCGTTTAATTATATAAATGTTCATTTCGATACCATTTCCCCATGTAATGTGGTGTCTGTTCAGTAATGACAGATTGGGCATGGTTAGTTGGAACTTTGGGTCTAAATGGATGCCATATGAGCTCCACCTAAAGGAAAAATTGACTAACCAAGTTACATTAGTTAGTATATAACTGAAAATTGTGTGTAGTGTAGTGTGCGGCAGGATAGCTCAGTGGTTAGAGCACCAGATTCCGAAGCAGACGTGCCCAGGTTCGTATCCTGTCCGCGGCAAATTCTTGCCAGTACTTGATGAGTTCCCAATAAGGACGAAACCGGTCTACTGGATGAATTGCCTTTTCTACACTATACAATTCTTAGTTTATACTGACATATGTAAGTAATTAATGGGTCAGGTGTTTATATCAAGACCGCAACCTTGATTATAATAATTGTTATCACAACCCGCGCAACCAATGTTCGTTTAAACTAATCACTTACCATGAAAACAGATTTCTGAAAACAAATTATATTATAATTAGGGCGCAGTTCCAATGGCAGTAGACACACAAGAATCATACTTTATTAGTTTCATAAATAGTAATATTAATATCAAATCTACTAATAACAAAAGCAATGTAAGTATTCGCATTATTTTAAATTAATGATAATTCTTCTAATTCTATTTATTTGTTATCGCCATCATAAACGCCCTAAATTACTCAACCAGAAAACCGAGTAATACAGAAATCAACAAATTCTATGTTGCTACTAGGAGCAGAAACCAAAAACTGAATAAATTCACGAAAATAAAGCATACACAGTACAAACATGCGTGCATTTAGTAGCCAAATATGTAAAAGCCTGGCTAAACTACAATTGTTTGATAGAAAAACAATCAAATGCAATGCATTGCTTCAATCCAAGGGATAATTTATTCAAACAGAATCACATTGACCTTAAAACACCAAGTTAACACACGAGCAAGCACAAACGATTAACATGATTGCCTGATCTGTGTTGTGATTAACAGAGGCAATATCGAATTGTCTTTATTAGTTGAATTGCGATGAAAATTGGACAATGATGGTTGTTGCCAACGTTGGCCGAAATATATCCAAAAAATAAAACTGCGGCGGGATAGCTCAGTGGTTAGGGCACCAGATTCCGAAACAGACGCGCCCAGGTTCGAGCCCTGTCCACGGTAAATTCTGGCCAGTTCGTGATGAGTTCCAAATAAGGACGAAACCGGTCTTCTGGATGAATTGCCTTTTCTACACTGTATAATACTTAATATCTACTGGCAAATATATGCATACAATGGGTCAAGTGTTTATATCAAGATCGAAACATTGATTAAAGTAAAACCATTAGAACTCTGCCTACGTCAGTCAAAACATAGATCAGGTCAGTCTGATAAATCTAGTTTCGCAACATTTGCGTTCTTTTGACCAACATGGTTGTTGGAACTGAATAAAAGTGAACCTAAAGAACTGACCCATATTTATATATTAATAAGAGTATACATAATAATAACATCTAAAAACAATGTATGTGCAATATAAAATCATTTCGATTCTTTCTACCTTAGGGAATCATATAAATCTCAGAAACATATATCCTTAAAATTAATCGCAAAACCATTTGAAAAAATTTTTTTAGATCTATTCCATATCAATATACAGTTTCTGTGATTAGTTACCGTCTTTCCCCCTACCAATCATGTATTCACTACTGATATTTCGACGACGAATTCCTGTCTTTTTGGTTGCGATATCATTCGTAGTGCTTTCTTACATCAAATAACAAAGACAATGAATAAAAATGGATTACAAACTGTATAGCTCGATATTTGTTTTCAATTGCAAGTATATTAATGGACGCATGGCTCCTCAATGGTCCGCATGAGAGTGCTCGGTCTAGGGCGACTCAGTAAATAATATCGTGACCAAAAGACAGTAAGACGCTCTCGATACATCGGAGGTTATAATGTAGTTAGTTGGAGAGTTCACTGTGTTTATTTAACGCAAAATTCCATACTTGGAAATGAAAATAGCCAACCGACAAATCATAAGAAAATTTGTTAATTTCTTCAGTAGTGGTAAAAAGATGGAAAATGATCTATATTTTAGGCTGAATATGCCAGAAAGAAGGAAAACCTTCCCAAAATGCCATAAAATTGTTGTACGTCATGTGCAGAGCAATACTCCAATGGTCACTAAATGAATTGATAAGCTTACGAAGCAAGTCGAATGCGAGATCCGTGCTATTTTTACGATCGGCCTGGTTTCCATTGAGTGCCGCATCCATCCAAGGCATCAGGATTTTCAAATCAAAATCAGCACAAGATTCTGGTAGAAGAATGAACAAATTGTTCGTCTGAAGGCAAAAAGAGCATACTTTGATGTAAATCATTGTGAAATGACAAATTTTGTAGTTTTTCGAATGATATATATTATACAATAAAAAGAAATCTAGGCCACTCGTAAAGTTTTAGTAAAGCCTAAATAGACAAGGCAATACCAATTAAGTTACCGAATATTCGCAAGATTTCAGAATACTTTTCCTTACACTGTCGTTTGAATAGTGACTGCTATCATCGAAAGCGCTGGTCTCGCATATCTGCATTTCCAGTCTTACACTGAAACTTGCTTGACAAACAGGATCAGTGGACAGCATACTAAGTAAGTGCACTGGCCAAAACATTCAGCGTTCCACGAAATTAATTGGAAAAGAAAAAAGTGAAGATCAGCCGAACAGAATTGGCGTAAAGCTGACAGTGACCAAACGAAACCGAACGTATATATCTGTTTGATGTCCCAGCGGTGGCAGCTACACCCACTTTTTTAGGATGATGCAGTAGATAATTAATAGGCAGACTCAGCTCTCCCGAAGTCATTTATCTTATTGTTTACCTTACTGCTGTTGTCTCAACAACAACACTTCCCCAATTTCGCAATAATATTTATTGCTTAAAAATTATAACTCAATTTAGATTTAAAGTGTCGGGAAATAAACATTTAAAGTGAGATATGCACCTGATATGAGCAGCCATCCCTAAATATAATTATGCAATATAATTCGCAAAAAATAACTCTGAAAATGTTTTGAAAATATTTAAACTTCATTAGATACTAGTAGAGAACAGTAGTAAATTAACTGGAAAATTTACTCTGAACTGTAGTGTTAAAAACGAGCAAAATCAATCGCGTGTGAGATGGCTAACTTGGTATATAACAGTTAAATACTGTTTGTTGCGGAGAACTAATATATATGCAAGTATGTATTAGGTGTTGCGAACATAGTAAAAATTAGTTCAGTTGTGACCAGAAGGATAAACCAAAGGCAGCATGAACGGAAAGTATAACCTCATGCACATTCGTTTCGTGCTTACTGGCGACTCATCAGTAGGAGCCGGTATTACGCCCTTTAACCACTATATATTTTCGTGAGGAATGTGGGATTTACATTCATCTAGGAGATCGTACCGTCCTATTATCCCACATCCCTCACCCAAATATATAGTGGTTAAGGGGCGTAATACCGGCTCCTACTGATGAGTCGCCAGTAAGCACTAAAAGAATGTGCATGAGATTATACTTACAGTTCATGCTGTCTTTGGTTTATCCTTGTGGTCACAACTGAATTAATTTATGTTTAATTAACGGCATAATAAGGGCAGTTTGAAAGTCCACTTACACGTTTTGTCAATTCAGAGGTTTCAGATAGAGTCAACTCATTATCTCTGTTGTCGAAACGGTTGGCGGCTAAAACAGCGTTAGCATCTCGAACAGCAGAAAGAAGACTAACAAATGCTCGAGAAACCGTAGACCGCACAACAGGATTTGATGCACACGGCAAGAGACTGATGAACCCGGCTAGACAAAGGTCAATTAATTCCTGATGATGGGCCTGAAATTAGAAATAAATAAACTTCAACAGACACTGATGATAGACTAACCAATATCGGCGTTTATGCTCACCATATGAAGGGCTGAGGTATGAAATCTGCTGACTAAGAAACTAGGCTAATCTGAACGAATAATCAATCACAAGAAAAACACGGTTTTGTAGTATTTAAGAACTTGTAAATAGCGAGAGCCAATAACAGACTTCAAAGTCAGTATATGTATATAACAGTTAGATATTTTTTGTTGTTGAGACCTAATAAATATGCAATAATGTAATAGGTATTGCATACCCAGTAAAAATTAGTTTAGATATGACCAGAAGGATCAACCAAATTCAGCATATATAGAGGGTATAATCGCATGTACACATTCATTTCGTGCTCATTAGCGACTCATCAGTAGTAACCGGTATTATGCCCTATACCCACAATATATTTTGGTGAGGAATGTTGGAAAATTGGACGGTACAATCTTATAAAGGAATGTTGAAACCTGCAGTAGTGGAGTTAACTTCATACAGTCTTCGACAATGCAACTTCAAAACCAACGCACTATATATAATATTTACCGAGCTCGTGAATTGCACCCACACTATGGTTGTCTAGTCTGTACAGGGTACCAGCACAATGGATTTCAATAAATGCTTAATTTCAACAAAATTGAGAATTATAACTACTTATGAACAACCGTTACTTTAGCAAAAAAAAAAATATATATATATATTAAAAAGAAAAAGAAATTTTATCAGATAAAATAACCGTCTCACTAACATATTCTTCTAAAGTATCTCCAAATGAAAATCTCTTTATATATAAATTAAAAGAAAAAATAAGATAGAAAAATGTAAACATGGAGAGAGTTTGAAATAAGTGAACAACCTATCAATTACATGTATCACTTCCATTTCAAACACAATGCCTGAACATGCTTGTTCTGCATGCATAAATCCTGCCGCAATTTGTTAATCCATAAAGCATTTATTAATTATCTTAAATGCTACGTGTAAAGAACATACTTGTGAAGTTTCGACTGTGTTGCGCAATTGCAGATGTGTATTCATCATTTGTTTTAAAACAGCCACTTAAGTTGCAATGTTCTATAATTCGAGTAATTAACAGTTTGGTAAATCGGCCTACGTAAATTAATCGACAACTTACGCATGTATATTGGTAAATAATATATGATGTCGACATTAACGGCTGTTTCTTTATAATTGCTGGTAAATGCAAGTGTGTTACCTTAAGTAAAACGTGTAGTTTAGTTGCATTAAATGTGGTTTTTAATACCGCTTCAACTTTCTTTTATGCTATTCGGGAAACTGAATTCACCTTAAATGAAATATTCAGGTAAACTGCCTTAAATTCCGGTCCGAAATACGTATGTTTCTGCTTATTTCCCATTTTAATACTTGATTTAAGTAATTGTCTATGATAGAAATTAGACATTAAATCGTTTATTGCTTTATTATATTCTTTGTATTTTAATGTGGACTAGCCAACCTGTCAATTCTAGCAAAGCCGCAACGAAGTATTGATAATTTACATTGAAACGATATATAGCTTCTGTAATGCAAATACTGTGCAGACAAAATTGATTTATGGTAAATGGTTCTATTTAATTTAACATTAAATTCTTTCTTTAATAGTACATCTTTCTCGTGCTCTGGCGTGAAACCGATATTCCTACGCGCTATGTTGAAACTATAAGGCAACATTCGTTATTGCACATGGAAAAGGTACTATATATATATATATATATATATATATATATATATATATATATCTCTTTTGAAATGCGAGCTTTAATAAAATTCATTGTACCCTTCCTGTGTGCAAAAACGAAAAGAAATTTTATCAGATATAAGAAAATATTTCTTTCGCATGGTCTTCTCAAATATATACTAATGAACATATCTTTATATATAAATTGGAAAGCAAAACAAGATAGAAATATGTGAACATAGAGAGTGTAAAAAACAGAAACCAATCAAATTGCGTGCATCACATCCAGTTCAAGCTCAATGCTTGTAAGCAGAAGAATCACGTACAAGCATTGAGCTTGAACTGGATGTGACGCACGTAATTTGATTGGTTTCTGTTTTCCCCACTCTCTCTATGTTCACATATTTCTATCTGTATTTCTTTCCAATTGCTATATAAAGACATGATCATTAGTAATATTTGAGAGACCATGTAAAAGAAAATATTTCTTACTCTGAATAAAAATTTTTTTGCACATAGGAAGGGTACAATGAATGTATATATATATATATATATATATATATATATATATATATATATATATAAATTTATCGTTACATGTTTCACCATTTTAAAAAATATGAAAAAAACACTTATTCCATGGATATATATATATATATATATATATATATATATATATATATATATATATATATATATATATATATATAGTTGGTTTTGAAATCGCATTGTCAAAGACTTTCTATGAAGTTAGCTTCACCCCAGCAGGTATGCACATTCGTATATGAGATGTACCGGTCTATTTTCCCACATTCCTTATCCAAATATGCAGTAGGTTTAGGGCGTAATACCGGCTCCTACAGATGAGTCGCCAGTAAGCACAAAACGAATGTGCACATGAGATTATACCTTCCGGTAATGTTGAATTTGGTTTATACTTTGCTCATATTTGATCTAATTTTTTATTAGGTGCGCAAGACATAATACAGTTTCAGGTGTATGCATAGTTTTGCGCATATGAACATACTTCCATAAAATGCCAAGGAGCAAAAACGCAGTGGCAACAGCGATTAAAGGTAACCTTCATGCTAATGACAGGCAAAATAGTGTTCAGTGCATACGGCAGACTTACACCTTTTGGTAGCCATGGTAAACGAAACGCACGTATCTTAGAAATAATGCATTAAACTGACGACAGCGGCAAAATTAACTTATATATTCAGGAAAAGTGGACTTCAAAAAGTGAACGTACGTAGATTTATGGCAAGCATAATACGCTATAAAGTCAGCACGAAAACAAATAGCACACAAATGGAAATAGTAGTATGGAAGAAGTCTCTTTAGTAAAGGTTCCATTATACCAGCAGCACAACTCAAGATATCTGTTTCAATTTAACCAAAAAATATGAACAACCGAAAATGACTCGTCTAAATAAGGTGATGAATGTAAGACATTTGAGAAACTTAAAAAACAACACAATGCTAAATCAAAAAGAGTGTCTGAAACGTATCTGCGAAGAAAAATTGCAGAAAATTTACTATATAATGTGTACTAAGTAAAGTGAAGCATGTCTGCGAGAATCATTGAGTTCCCAATAAGGACGAATTGACTTTTCTGCACTATAAAATTATTAGCTTAAACTGACAAATGTATGTACTTAATGAGTCAGGTGTGTACACCAAGATCACAACTTTGCTTTTAGTAATTTTTATCACCGCTCGCGTAACCAATGTTCGTTTAATTATATAGGATACTAGCCAATTTGCACAGCTATCATAACAATACAAATGTTATTTTCTCGATTCGATCGACATATATAATCAAAGTTTCTTGCATCGTCCAATATACCAACATAAATATAGTGTGTGATTGGGGCTTAAAGTCAGTTCCTACTGATATGAAGCCACTAGTTGCGAAGACTTTTAGTTTGGAATTAGTTGTTTGTTCCCGTTGACTTTTGAGTAGCCTTCTGGTCTTACATGAACTACCGCTTATTTCGTATGCCAAACCTAATATATAAATTTGTATATGTCAGTTCGCCGAATTAAAAAATGCATAACAGGAAATGTTTTTATATTTAAGTAGAAATAGGCATTCAAAGGTAATTAGTATCAAAATTGTTAGTAGTTGCATAACTATTCTAAGTACGCTAAGCTAGTAATAATTCCAACGCAATAAAAACGAAAACTTGCAGAAAGTTAAAAATAACTAACCAATTGACCTGGAAAAGTTCTTCTTGGTAGTTCATCATCATCCCACAGATTATCAACGTCATCTTGATCAGTCTTCCGAGCAGAAAGCACGCGCACAACAGCTAATTGGCATGCTGTCATTAGAGCTACAGATCGAATTTCGTCTCTCGCATGACTCATTCCTGCTTTTAGGCATACTAGTGTCTGATTCCAAAAAAAATAAATTTTAAAAATTGATTATTTCTAACGTGGCCCGATAATGTACAGTTGGTGAAAAATTTAATCATAAATAAGAAATGACATAAGGCGAAATGAAGAAACAACAGGCATAGTTAGCCTCACTCTAAACAAAGAATCCATTGATGCGCTCATCATAATCATAGTGGATATCAGTATTATTTGCTAGTTTTGAGATAAAACTCATTATAGCAATTTTAGGAGAGTTGTTTCATAGCGCTATTGCGCAGAACACGGCTATCACTAACTCGCAAGTATATCGAATATAACATAGTGGTTCAATGGGTCAAATGCGCACTTTAAGTCTATAAAGTCGGTTACGGTGGCATAAATGCTGCTGTTCAAGTCCTAGCCGGAATCCGGCCTGTTCTTGTTTTGTATGTAATTCATGCGTTGCTCCGAGGCAGCGTAAGATAATCGAATAAATAGCCTATATGTGACGGGATTCAAGCTTATAATACAATGGTTATCACACGAATTCCTACTATCCTTTTATAAAATATGAATAATGGTAGTTTCATACCAAGCAGCTTGCGCACTCACCTCATTGAATATAGTACGAAGATGATTAGTCAACGCCCTACAACATACGTCGATATCACCTTTAAATTAGGTAGGAAGTAGATCATCGGAGCCTGCAGCTTTACAATGCTTAAGAGAAAGGATGGCATTGTGTGTTTCTAGCTCCGATAGTTATTCTAGATTTTCGTTTTATATTGTAGTTTGAGGGATAATTTCGGTGATTGGGATTGATGGTGGCCGGGATAATTTTTAAAAAAATTGTTCACCTCATCTATCAAAAATGCACATCTTATCAGTAATCAGATTATTACTACTATCATTTATTTTATAGCTGACGTTTGATTTTCTCGGACCTGTTACAAGTTTGATAAAACATCGGCTGTTACCTGATACGAATTCTTCTTCTATTTCTTCAATCATTCTTGAAAAATGAATCAAGATCGACATTTAGACTGTGCTTAAGTTGGCCTCATGTAGATCTAAGGGTATTATTATAAGCCGAATAAGAATTATTTTTGCGCCTAGAATCAAGACTCTACAGAATTTTCAGAGACCAATGACTGAATCTTCGAATGAATACAATGCAACATGCAACGGCACCTGCAATGTATCCAGTGTAGTTTTGAATTTTCACCATTAAGACCAGGTAACATCGCTTTTATAAAGTCATCACATTTTGTTGGAAAGATGGCTGTTCGATTTTCATTACCTGTAGTAAATTTTCATTTTATAAGGCTATCTGGAAAAGATCAGTGTAAATCAACAACGAATAAATGCACGGTCAGAGTTGACATGAGTGTTCAAAAACGAACGAAAATCCTGGGCGCAACAAGGCAGGCTAAAACTAATTGCTACGAAAACTATGAGTCCGTAGCTGTTCGGGGTTTGGAGAACACCACGTGGCGCAACGTCTTACACTACGTCTGAAGTTTGTACTTTTTAAGAATAATCTATGCTACATAAGATATGCGACAGTCGTTCATCATTACCATTTCCCATTAAGCATAATGTGTATCCGCCACCTAAATAAAATTCTGTGTTTCTTAAGCGCCCAAGTTGAGAATACATGTCACCCATAACCAAGACTATGTCTGAACTTCATGCTCTAATTTGTAAACAACATAGTTTGGAGTAAATAGCTTCCTTGCTGCAACAGAAATGCAACGTTGATTGCAGTTTTTGCATTGATTTCAGTAGATGCATTTAAACGTGC